>JANHGC010000543.1:71126-85397 GCA_027560395.1 Boaedon fuliginosus | reverse complement strand
TATCTGCCAGATGCTGAACAAATTCCTCAGCTCTGCCCTGCAAGGGTTCCTCCGCTTCCCCAGGTCTCAATAGGGAGTGGGTCACCCTAAACAGGGGGGGCTGGGCGGCTATCTGTGGATGCAATGAGAGCGGCTGAGAGCGGCATTTAAAGCTTTTCTGACTGGAATGGCAGCATGGATCAGCTGTTTTTCGGCTCTGCTGCACCTCAGCTGTTTTTTGGGCCTAGAAACCCACCCCTGGGGTTGGGGTCGCATGTGCATGCATAGGGGTGGGGGAGCACGGGAGGTTACGTTCACATGAGCAGTGGAGCCTAGCTGGGCAATGGCTCGCATGCCATAGGTTCGCCATCACGTATCTAGGCCATCTAACTATTGAAGCACAGCATCGTTTATATTTTAAAATTTCAGATACTGGATCAGTATATGTGCTCAGTTTACAGCCGGTCAGGATATAATCTACAGCTCTGGGTGTTCCTGTCACCACTGGGGCCACTTTGGCTTTTGCTTTCTTTCTACGTGTTCTCCAGTTCTTCCTTCAGGCTTTGGTACTTCTCCAGCTTCTCATACTCCTTCTGACAGATCTTGAGCTTCTCATACCCCTTCTTCCTGAAACTTACTTTCTTCTCCAGCTGCTTATTCTTAGTGATGTATTTCTGGATAGAGCTAGTGGAAAATGAAACTTCAATTGCCAGTGTGCCTTTATTGTTCTTCAAAACCTTGCCATAATTTTTCTATTAGACAAAGTTGTAAAAATAAAGGAGAGTTAAAAAAAATCGTGCATTTTGACCTTTTAAATATGTATGTGCATTCTGAGAAGTAGTAAGTATCCCTTCTTCCGCAGAGTTACAAATAGTTATTGCCGCTGTATTTGCATAGATGTTGACGGAAGCTTTTCGGTGACATATTTTGCTAACCAGGCTGATTGCGTTGCACCAAAATTTTAAGGTAGAAAATCAAATCCAGTTGTTGCTGCTAAGTCTGCACCTCCTGGGCAGTGCAAGCAATTTATTTGACCTTGGACTATTCCAGTCTTGTTGCAACAGAAAGCTATGCCATGGTGAAATCAATCACATACCTTTTCTTTTCATTTCTTTGTGTCTTATGTGACATTTTGTCAATATACTGGTCTTATTCTCTTGCTTTTAGGTCCTAAAGTCAGAGGCTTATATACCAACAAGAGATCCTTCAGGATCATTCCTTATGGCCATTGACCACTGTTTTTCCATCAAAGGTCAAGGGACTGTGATGACAGGGACTATTCTTTCAGGCTCAGTTAATATTGGGGACAATGTGGAAATTCCTGCCTTGAAGGTGAGTAAATCTTTTTTGGTTCCAACATCTTTATCAAAGAGAGGAAAGACCAGAAAGTTTATGGTGATGCTTTCATAGCATACTCTGCTCATTACGTAGGAGTATCATTTTATTTATATATTACATCATTGAAATAAAGCAAGGCTTTTTTAGGAATCAAAAATATTAAAGCACAATAAATACCAAACTTATTCTCACTTTCCACAAAATAAAGGCAGGACCCAGATAAAAAAGCCTCCCCACCCCCCCAAAAAAAAAAAAAAAAAAAGCTAGAAAAAATGAACCAAAGAGCCAGTCTTGATTTATTTGTATTTCAAAAATTTAGGCCACCCAACTCCACTGAGTCTGAACACATTCGCATATTAAAACTGTAACAACTCATAACAAACCCCAAAAGACAGCACCGTGTGGAAGGGACAACAGATTCTCCTCCTCACCCACAGAGATACCATCATAGTGGCCAAATGCTCCATGGAAGAGAACTGTTTTCAGTACCTTTGGAGAAAGCAATAAAGATAAAAAGCATTTGAGGCTCAGAAGTAAGCTGAGAATGGTTACCAGATAGAATACCACTATAATTTAGCATTCAGCATAGTAATTTTAAGTAAGCATGCATCTCCCCACTGCATATATATGGATATGGACAGTTGAAATTACAATTGGAGATTAAATTTGTTTTCCTGTTATCTATTTCATGAAGTGTTTAACTAGGTTTTACCGATTCTCAATCCTACAAAGCAATAGAAGAGAAAGATCTTATAACACATTGTGGATTATGACATTCTTTGACCTTTCTTTGCCCTGACCTTTTGCTAACTGAGATTGACAGCTGATGCCCACTGGGCATTGGGGACATTGCAAAACAGCTGCTTTCCAAGCACAAGGAACCCTCCCAGCAAATAAAGTGGCATCTCATACCTATTCTACTAATAGACTTAGACATGTGTGACCGCCTGAACTTGCCCAAAGGAGGGACAGAGCAATTAAAAATAAACAGTGACATTCTCAAACGCCCATACTCTCTGATTGAGGTTGAGAATGCCAGCAGCACACAGATTCCTTTACAGTGTTGACTATGTAAATTGCCATCTGGGGTTGATTATTTGAACTGCAGTGAGAGAATGTTGTGTGCTGCGTGTGTGTCTATGAGAAATCTCTGACGTAGCAGACGATTCTTCAATGAAGCAGTTTCATACTACTTACTCAACAGTACTTAACATCCATGCTGAAGCACATGAATCTCTTATTTGTGGTTTGAAAATGTAGCGATCATACAATTTTTTACTAGCCCTCTGATACCATGTATATTTTTAAAATTGCCATGCATGTAATATGTCTGTTGCTATTTCTATTTTAGGAGTAACATTTCTGAGTGCTAATATCCAATAGGACATTTTCTCTTTCTTAGATGGGAAGTGATTTAATACAATTGGGATTTGTATTTGCCTAATATTCCAATATGTGCACCATTAGAAGATGTGAAAGACCAGGTTAGGGACAGATTTTTGTCAGGGGAACAGTGTGTCTACTAAAAGCCAACAACTTGAAGACATACAGTCAATCAATTCAAAAACACTGAAGTAATCTCTTAGTTTGATGACTGGTAATCACTATATATTATAGGCTGGGTTGTCCTGTTAAAATAGTTGTATGCCACAGTATACAAATTGATTTATGATTAATTGAAAATACAATTTTTCAAATATGAGACCTTCACTTTCTCTAGGTCCTGATTTTTTTTAAAATCTGAATTTATCAGTTGGAAGTAGGTGATCTACAGTTGATACAATCTGTGATTAGCAATGTACAGGAAGCATTCTTTTGCTATGATAAATAGTATACTTGAGTAAATACTCACATATTTGAAATGACTAGATGTGTGCCTCTGCAATCCAGGTGAGATAGCTTTGGAAGACCATTATGATACATTTTTCAGTATGGAGTTTATAATTGCTATGCTTAAGTTGGGTTGGCACCTTTTTGTTATTTTTCTTAATCGTAGTTGTATATTTGCTTATCACTGCTGTTTTGGGGTTGTATATTTATTATAATTTGTCTATTGTACCTTCACTGAGAGTTGTTTTCAATTATGATGTAATATAAAGTTATAGATAGGTACATCAGGGGATACATTTTGAGTTGGAGATGCAGAAACTTCAAACTTCTTTAGTTTTGTTTCTTACCTTACAGTATAATTTTTGAATATAATGCATTTCTTAAGTTTAAGATTCTTAAATCATTTGTATAAGTGCAGGAAATAGTTTTACTGAGAACAAACCTCTTCAAAAGGTTTGGGTAGGGGTGATAGAGTGATTAAAATTTTTAATTGTTGCAATAGAATCCTTTAAAGCCTATGAATAATAGTAGTTGTACACATTTGCAAGTATTTGCAAATCTCAAATAGATGCTTTAGTAAGACAAACTCAATCCTCACCATTCTCTCTCTTCTTTTGATTAAAATATCCCTTCATATCCCTTCATATCCCAACAACATCCCTTCAGTTCAACAATATTATCTCTTGTTGAACTTCATATAAGGTTTTCATGTAATTAGGCTATTCTCACAGAATCTTGAAAGCCCATCAAAGCCTCATTCTACCTCATTTTATACTTAGCACAAACAAGGTGGAGTTGTTCTGAGTTTCTTTCACATCTTTTCTACTTTCTTAATACTCAGATATCTTTTCTGTAATGACTTGGCACTCTCCTTTACCTTCTCTCAGTCAAAGCAACTTTCTATCACAGGTCAGTTAGGGGTCCACAGGCCAAAAGTCACCAATGAACTTTGATGATTTAGCAATCTGAACCTGAGTTTTCTAAGTCGTAACTCAACTTCTTAACTGCTACAACCATTCTTCAATATTATGTAACACCAAAAACTGATCCTGACTTACTGTAATATGCATTTATCTTGCATGTGAAATAGAAGTGGTAATAAGTAATAAGTAAGTAAGTAATAGAAGTAGTAATAAAATCCAAACTTAACACTTTCCGTGTTTTCGGAAAACACAATAATTTCTGATTAGAATTCGAACATCTAAATCTTATAATTTCATCATGGTATATTGTTTTCCACTGAAGATTGTATCTGAGAGATATTTCGCTTAATTGATATTAAATAGGAACATTGGTTGGTTTAATAAATTTATTTCATGTGGGATCAGTTTATAATATAATAAGAGAGCTACTGAATAGATACACAGTTCATTATTTTTCTTAGTTGGGACAGAAGGAAAAAGTAGTGGAGGGAATGCTGCAAAGCTCGGTAGCATCAATATAAACTGTATGTTGGATCTGCTCTGCTTATGTAGTTAATACAGTCATGTTGACCACAAAAGAGCCTGATTAGTGCTTTTTTAAAAACTATATATCTGATAAATTATATACATGTATGTATGTACAGCGTGCATATCTAATTCCTGGCAGACTTTGATCATTAACATTTTAAACATTCCATATCTATTGTCTCGGATAAATATTAATGGCCACATTATTTCCACCAGGGTCTCTACTCCAAATGGATTCTGCTGCACATTTGTCTTCTTTGCTACATGTTGGGTCTTGGCTAAATTAGACAGCATCAGTTTCTTCCCTGGCTCCAGCTCTTATATTCTCTTAGCTGACCTACTGAACTTTTGTCCTGGACTTGTTTAGCAGGGAACAGGGCTGCCTCATTCTTAAATTGCAGCACTGCATCCCAATAGAAGTTAGTGCTGTAGAACAGACTGCTAAGATGATCTGTGGGTGATCAGTGTAGATCTGCTATTGGAGCTGGTGAGCTCTTCATTCATCCTGAACTTGCTGACTTCTATGCTTAAAGATGATGTTGTACTTGTGAACTTCTCATAGACATCTTATGAGTTGTTGGGGGAACAAAAAACTTGTGTTATGTAAAGCTTTACTGTAATCCTGTGTGGTTTGTTTTATGGTCATATTTCCAAAAGATGTTTTACTTAACTACTATATATTTTCAATATTGATCCCATTTTTCTAGATGTAGAATTTAAGTTTCAGTTTAGAATTCATGTTAAGTTTTGCAAGTATTTATAAGAACTATCACTATATAATGAAAAGAAGATTAACACTGAATTTAAAATGGGTCTCTTCCACTCCCAAGTATATACCTTATATGTGGAACAAAAACCATAGAGACAAGACTCCTAGGGCTGTCAGCTTCAGATGAAACTCTTTTAAAAGATTTCCCTCTTTCTGATAAATGTGTCAATATGTCACTTGTGTGTGCATAAACACAAAGCCACCCAATGGTAGGGCTATGCCTCCCTCACAAAAAGCAACATCTGTTAAATAGTTATTTATTAAAATTAGTTGAAAGCTGAATAAGAAATTCCTTTTATAAAATGAATTCCCATCTGCATATACTGTCTATATTCACACACACAAGCCCCAAATTGCCGCCTCGAGTTCCCCTTCGGGGTGAAGAGAGGCGGGGTATAAATCTAATAAATAAATAATAATAATAAAATTCCTACTTTTCAGCAGAAATAAAAACGAAAAGAAAAGAGGATAACAATGATGCAAAATGGTCATCTCCACCCTGTACCAACCTAACAATGCTGCCAAAGTGACAAACTCAAACTCAACCCTGACAAGACCGAGTGGCTCTGGGTCCCTACTTCTCAGACCATCTTTGGAAATGGGAAGGGAGGTGTTGACCCCCTATGAGAGGATTCGCGGTTTGGGTGTCCTTCTGGATCCACAGCTAAAATCAGAAGATCATCTGACTGCTGTGGCCAGAGGGACCTTTGCCCAGGTCCGCCTGATGCACCAATTGCATCCCTTTCTGGACCGAGAAGCATTACTCACTGTCTCTCATGCCATCATCACCTCATGGCTAGATTACTGCAATTGGGCTGCCCTTGAAAAGTATTCAGAAGTTTCAACTGGTCCAGAATGTGGCCGCGTGAATAGTCATGGGTGTCCTGCGATACACCCATGTCACACCACTCTTGCACAGCTTGCACTGGCTCCCAATAGGCTTCCGGCTTCAATTCAAGGTGCTGGTTATTACCTTTAAAGCCCTACATGGCATTGGACCAGGTTATCTCCGAGACTGCCTTCTGCCGCCATTTGCTTCCCAGCGCCCCGTGAGGTCGCACAGAGTGGGCCTCCTCCGGATACCATCAGCCAGGCAGTGTTGCTTGGTGACCCCACGGAGGAGGGCCTTTTCTGCAGTGGCCCTGGCCCTCTGGAATGAACTAACTCAGGAGTTTCCCAGACCTACGAAACTTCCGGCGAGTCTTAAAGATCTGGCTCTTCTGGCGGACCGGATTAGATTGACTCAGTGAAAATTTAGCAATTTTAGGGGGATTTTAAGTGTCTATGTTATTTATGTATTATTTTTATTTATGTTGTGAGCTGCTTAAGAGGATTGGAAGGCCTACAAATTCAAATAAAATAAATAAAAGGAGAAGACATAGAGAAACAAAACTGAATGTAGATAAGGAGAAATGAACAGAAAAAGGGGAAAAAGCTCTACATAAGCAATAAGAAAAGGGTTAAATTCACCAGGAAAACAGAGGGTAATAGCTTATCCTCAGTCTAAACTTCAAAGGTATTTGTTGTTTTCCAGAGCTAAGTTTGCAACCTTTTCTACTTGCTCATTTCTTTGATTTTCTTCTTCAGTTATCAGTGAATGTGAGATACCTCTATCAGTTCAGATAATTAGATGGGGTTGGCGGGGTGTGTGTGTCTTCTTTTTCACATGGGAGATGGCAGCGTGAAATATTGCTGCGACAAATCAGGTGAGTTTAAATGTTTTATTTTATTTAAATAACTTAACTGTATATGGCTGCCTATTATCTCACATAGTGATCGTAGGCGGGTCACAAAAAAACAATGAAAACAGAACAAGCCTTCCCACCAAATACCAGACCAACCAGATTATCAATCTCCTGATTCGACTGTTTCCCCAGGCCAATGTTTGGGGAAGACCTGTAAGACCTTCAATAGGCTGAAATGGCAGGGACCCCTTGAATATCAGGTGAGAAGCTATTGAAAAGGGCTGGGCAGGGCTGGCTATAGTGAAGGTGTGCCTCTAAGTTCCCATCAGACAATAATATTTAAGGAAAGGGTCTTACAACGCACCCACCCTATCTGACAATGAGATGGGCAGATATATTTAGGAAGAGGCAGTCCTGCAGATAATCTAGCCCTGTGCTGTGTAGGGCTTTAAAGATGATAAGTTGGAAGGGACTTTATTTATTTATTTATTTTATTTGTTTGGATTTATACCCCGCCTCATTTCCCTGGTCAAGGGGAACTCGAGGTGGCTTACAACAATAAAAATACAGTGATAACAATTTAAAACAATACTAAGGAGTCACACAGTCAACTATCAACCAAGGGGGAGGGTACATTCCAGGCCTTCTGCCAAAGCCAGGTCTTAAGGGCTTTACAGAAGGCCAGCAAGGTAGGAGTGGTCCTGATCTCTACTGGGAGTTGGTTCCAGAGGCTCGGCGCCGCCACAGAGAAGACCTTAGCATGGGGACCCGTCAGTCGGCATTGTTTAACTGACGGGACCCGCAACAGGCCAACTCTGTGGGACCTCACTGGGCGCTTGGAGGCATAAGGTAGCAGGAGGCGGTCATGAAGGTACCCCGCTCCTAAGCCATGTAGGGCTTTATAAGTTGTTACTAGCACCTTGAATTGTACTGGGAAGACCACTGGCAACCGATGCAGCTTGTGGAGGATCGGTGTTATATCTTTGGAGTATAACACCGATTGATATGCTTTGGAGGTCTTCTAGTCCAACCCTCTGCTCAAGCAGGAAACCCTACACCATTTCAGGTAAATGGTTTTTACCATTTACTCCAGTATTGGAGCACCCACAACTTCTGGAAGCATGTTGTACCATTGATCAACTGTTCTAAATGTCAGGAAATTTCTCCTTAGTTCTAGATTGGTTCTCTCCTTGATTTGTTCCTAACCATTGTTTCTTGTGCTGCCTTCAGGACATTAAGTCAACTCCCTGTTCTTTATGGCAGCCCCTTGGGTATTGGAACACTGCTATCATGTCACTTCTATAAATTGCACCCGGAAAACAAATGGGAACCAATGCAGCACAAACAAAAGCACTGTAATTGATGTGAACTGTGGGCCACCCAAATTGTGCACATCACTGCATTCTGGACTGATTGCAACTTCCAGAAGGTCTTGAAGGGCAATCCGCTTTGGATAATCCATTCAAGATATTTAGTCTTTGGTTGTGATGAGCAGTCATGTTCTGAATATAATCACTCAGCCAGATTATTATATGAACTAAAACAAACTGAAACCATTCAGTCATATAGGTCATGTTTTTATATATTTAAGAAAGGCAATTTAAATGATATAGAAATAATTCATACTTGAGCTTGGGATGTGTGAAGTTTTGCTTCTAAAAAACCCGATCATCCTTGAATTGACTTGTGTATTTTTATCTCCAAGACTACAGTAAAACAATCAGTAACGGAGTTCACAAAACTGAACTGATTTAAATAGGGTGTAACTTAATTTAAATAACTAATTAAATATATTTTAAATAAGTAAATGTAATTAAGGAAGAAGGAAAATTGCAAACGCAGGAAGATTGCAAATGGCGATCACATGATCATGAGGCAATTCATTTCATTTATTTCATTTATTAGATTTATACCCCGCCTCTCTTCACCCAGAAGGGGAACTCGGCACTTGGCAACTAGTCCCAAGTCAAGAACTTAGATCATGATCACCTGATTAGGGGAAGAGTGGCATGACATTTTCAGAGGTCAGAAGTTCTTTATAGGCTATAAAGTGCCCTTTCCAAGTCCACCATAATTTTGATTGGTTATTAAGTAAGGGTTATCTGTAGATTCTCCTTTCCAGGCTTAGAGCTTGCTTTTGTTTTTGTAACCATTTTTGCATAGTTTGTCCAAGATCAGCTTTCTGACTCTACAAGTTCTGTGCAAAAATGTTGATTAGAGAAAATTATCTGCAATAACAAAGGTTTCCAGTTTTTATTTTTAATTTGTAGGCACTATAACAGAATGAAATAATATGTCAGTAATTATAATATGGTGACTGGATTCATATATCACAGTAATCCATTATTTTATTTGTTCTGTTTTGGTTTAGGGTATTTTATGAGTCAAAATGTGGTTTATCCAGTAAGACTGCAAATCATGGCTTGGATTGATACACGAAACAGGTCTCTGTGTTGCTGCCACTTGTTTCTTTTCTTTTAGTTTTTTTTTTTAGTTTAACTTGATTCATCTTAAAAGTTCTGAAAACTGGTACCTAGGCTGTGTTCCTGGATTAGCTTCATGTAATAGTGTTAATCTGAATTGTTCTTCAGTTGTTTCAAACCATTTCAGTTATGATCCTGACCTGAAGTGCTCCTCATGACTAAAAGAAATGACCTTCAAATTAAGATTCTAAGACTAATGCTTCAGCCAATATCAATTATTTTGAACATTAAAAGTCAGCAGATGGAGCCAAAGACTTATAGAAAAATTACTAGAGCTGAATGAATGTTAAATTACGAAGTGATTTTCTTTCTCTGTAGTGCCAGAGCAAGAAATACTTAGACAAGAAAAATAAATGCCCCTTAGCCATTTTATATACAAAGATACTTGGAATTTGGAAAGGAATAAAACTGTTGCTGCAGTTACTTTTTTCTGTTTTGCTCAAAAGGCATATAAATTATTACTAAAGGTAAATTATAAAAGCCTTTAAAATACCTAATACTGTTTTGTAGCAGCTATTATTTTTGAGGATCCTGGCAGTTATTATTATGCAATCAATTCAAACTGAAGTAGATTTTTTTATTCTTATTTTGGGCTCTGATAATAGAGTACTGCAACTTTTTAAAGACACTGAAAATGCCTTTTTTCTGCCTTGTAATTCAAGGGAAAAAACCACCAAGGAATCAGAGAAGCACTTATTTCTTCGTTCAAGGTTAAATATTATGAAAAATGTAGTGTACTAAGTTAATGAATGGGTTGGTGTTTTCACAACATATAAGAGTATAAGTGAGATGTGCAAGGTTAATTGGCTAATTTGTACCAACATTCTTTCATTTCTAACATTTTCCAGTTTGTAAATAAGAACAATCAAAATACAAAAGACATTAGTTTGATAGGTCTGTGCATTAAGTTTTTGAACTTTTCTAGGATAAAAATATATTTGAATATTTTATGAACAGAAGAATAACAAGCACAGTTCAGTATAATTTTAAGAAAAGAAAACTGAGGCTTATTACAACCTTTTAAAACTGACAGAGGACTTTGTTAACACAATCTTTCTTCAAGGAATTGAAGCATATAATCACTTTTTAAAGCATGTATGTGAATTTTTCACATTTTATGTCTGTTATTTCCTGAATTATAGTCAGGCAGGTATGTACTTCATCTCCAAATCCTGTTCTGATATACGAAGAAACAATTGAATTTACACTGTCTGATATGGGCAGAACTTGCAGTATAGAAGCCATTTTCCTATATTGTAAAAAATGTATTTGGATGAGAACACCTGGATTTATCTTAAGATATTTCCCATTCAGTTGGTTCCCCATTATGAAAGTACACATTTTGTGACCAAATGTGTACTTGCTGCTGTTTTTTATGCGATTACATTATTCTGTGGTGCAGTCCTACAGTGTGGATTTGCATCACATGGAATTGTGTATTTACTTATCTCTAATGCTGATCTTAGAAGTAAAAATATGTTTCCCTTTGTAGCTTTTGTGCGATATAAGTACAAATATTTCCCTGCAGATTTTGTGGTAATGTGTCTATTTAGCTCCTGCAAATAATGAATTCCATTTCTCCTTCAATTGTATTAACTGTTTGGAGTATATTTTGAGATTCAGGTTTTCACAAAAAGATTCCCAAATGTCCCATTTTAATTCTTTCCATAATAAAGACACACTAGTTGCATGTGTTGGAATGTGTTGCAGCCTCTTGCTCATTTGGAATTTCAAATTGTTGAATTGTAATGCTTTTAATATATGAGCAAAGCTGTCTTATATTGATTTAGTTTATTTATCTTTCCCATTATTATGTAGCTCACATGGTTCTTCCAAATTTTAAATGGAACTTTTCTATCTCTGCCAAAGTAATTTGACAATTGATAAATAAGAACAAGTCAGAATTAAAATAAATATAACCAGTTTGCTTTATCTTTTAAAAAAAGTGCATTATATTGTTTAGATTTTGCATCCGTTCTTGCTAATCTGCATTTGTAGGATACTTCTCTACAAAAAATGTGCACTGACAGGACCATATTGTTGTTGTAAGGGTAAATGTAAAATTTAAAGTCTATTAAATCATTGTACAAATCAGGATGCCCCATGTGTGGTCTAGATCTCTCAACTCTGAAAAGACATTTCTTTGCTATGTGAGTTAAATTAATTGATGCTAACATATCTCATTTTTGGGATTATTTTTGTGCCTATTAACTGTTTCGAAGTAATTGTCTGCAAATGAGGAAAAAGATCAGTAATACAATCCTTTCCTTCCACCTTTCCTAGTTTCTAGTTTTAGCATTCTAAAATGTTCTTCTGCCATTGCAGAGAGGACATGTGTTTTTAAATGAAACAAATTGGCACAGATTAATAAAGCATTGCTTAGTCCTTGATCCTAATTCCTAGCATGTTTTGAAAAAAAAGGTAGTATAGATTGGTGTGCTGTAGGTTTTAAGTTTAACTTTGATCATCTTATATATTTGGCTGCCTGATTTTAATTATGGGCAGACATAAAAGCATGAAATATATGTGTATATATTATATACACCATATACCAGTATATGGTATATAAAATTTTGTTCATATCCTCTAGATTTAATTGATTTTCTGAGGATTAAAATTTTATATTATTGGAAATTATCTCAGTGAGACTGTCTCATTACCCTGAGAATCTAGATTCTCATTTCTCTGGTTCCCTTCATCTGTCTGACCCTATCAATTCCTCTTGCTTTGCATAAAAAGTAACAATAGGAAGGAATGGTTCTGTAATTGTAGTTCTAGAAGGAACACTTCAGACTTAAATTTTATCTGTTAAGTAGTGAACTAATACTGGGATGAAGAATTTGAGGTCCCAGAGTTATGTGTGGTCTCTGTATAAACTTGTTGCAGCCTATGAAATTTTCATTGGCTGATTCTGCAGTGGAAAATAAGAAAACTATGATATAAGCTATAAAATAAGCATTTTTAGTTCAGAAATAAAAACAAATTGAAAATCCCTAATACCCAGCCCAATCATTTAATGGCTTTCAGCTTTGTAAAATAAATATAGTTCATTGCTACTAAATAATTATCCATATACGTTTTAGTTCATTCTTCCTTCTCATTTTTCCATGTCTTGTTTCAGTTACATAAATTATTTTCAAAATACCGGTAAGTTGAAACAAAAGTTTCAAAACAAGTTAACTTCAAACCAAGTTGCTTCTTGTGAGATGGGATAAATATGATCAATCAATCAACCAACCAGCCAGCCAACCAATCATAATTATGAATCTAACTTGTTAAATTAACTAGAGTTCATTATAAAACTATTTATGGTTTTGATGAAATGACAAAGAATGATTGAACTCAGATTGGTCAAGTTCTTCACATCCACATAGGAAAGGAGGGAAGAGCATGCAAGAGAATATAATCCTAAGTGTTTTTCTAAATTTAACAAGAGTGATGATGCCTGTTGCTTCTTCTCTTCACCTTGTTAACTGTTTACATTCTAATATTGTTCCCCTACTTTTTAAATGGTGTTTCTAACTTTTTTCTTATTCATAGTTTTATGCTATGATATATTTTTTATTGTAAGCCTGCCAGAGTCCCTTAGGTAATACAGGCAGAGTAGACATGTGAAGATAAAAAACCTGAGTTCTTAATGTTTTTAGACCTTTGAGTTTTTTTAAAAAATGTGTGCTTTAAGGTCAGTAAAGGTCTGCTATGCCTGTTTTACTTGCTTTTTCTTTGCACTAAAAACATTTTTTACATTTTGCTATTTATTTTTTGTTTCGTATGGATATTAGGTGATACAAAATAATAAAGGGACCTTGCCCAGGGCTGTATCAATATTGGACTTAACACAAGCAACTGAGCATTCTCCAGAGGTTTTCAAATACACATATTTCCATGCTTTTGGGTAGGCTAGTTAGAGTTGAAGTCAAAACATTTAGAATATATATGAATTCCACTATTGCCTCTCTAATTACAAGTCCATAATAAGTATTATAAGTATTTTTCTCTACTCTAGAGAATAGTCTAAACCTGAATGTTGTTGTTAACATTGCTTTTGATAATTAGATTATTTTTCCATGTATAGCAATAACAAAATAAATATGCGTAAGTATCCTTAAATACAGAGGTTTTTTTCCTCATGTGGTTCAACATGCATGCTAGGTCTAAGACCTCCCTGGAACTTTGGATTCATGGACAAATTCTTTTCTCCTTTAGTTGGCAAATATAACTTGACTGAGATACAGATTTTTGCCAAGGTTTCCAAAATATAAATAGAAAAATGAGGTATTTTTCCAGCATAATTTAAGAGGTTAGGCATATGGATGATATATTAAAACACAATAATTTAGAGTAAACATTAGCATTTATGCACTTTTAAAATAACAGGAACAGAATGTAATAAGCAATCTGTCCTGTTTAATTATTCAGACTAATTCTGAACAACTTTTCTTCTGCAAGTTTAATAAATCTCTATGCTTATTATGTACAGTATATTCAGTATTATTAAAGAAACGGTCCTTTTTTTAAAGACCAACTATTATAATAAGTCTACTTTTGTGCTTTAAAGAAGGTTTATGTCAACAAAAGGATATTTAAAAACTAAGCAATGTGACAATTTAATTTTAACTACTGTTATCAATAGATATTGCTTGGGGGACCTGCTTATGCATGTATGTATGTATGTATGTATGTATGTATGTATGTATGTATGTATGTATGTATCTATCTATCTATCTATCTATCTA
>JANHGC010000543.1:46732-71026 GCA_027560395.1 Boaedon fuliginosus | reverse complement strand
TCTATCTATCTATCTATCTATCTATCTATCTATCTATCTATCTATCTATCTATCTATTACATTTTTATGCCGCCCAAATCCTGAAGGACTCTTACAACAGAGATAGCAATAGCACTCAGATGTTATGTACTACTTATCAGAGCTTTACAACACTTCCCAAGCAGTTACAGAGTCAGCATATTGCCCCCAAACAATATGGCTTCTCATTTTGCTGACCTTTAGAATGATGGATGGCTGAGTTGGTGAGGATGGATGGCCTTGAGCCTGGTGAGATTCGATCTGACAGCCTACTGAACAAGTCAGCAGAGATAGGCTGCAGTGCTGCATTTAACCACTGTGCCACCGAGGCTCTTAGTTTTTGATATGGGAATTATATCCAACTTTGTCCATTCATAAGTAATATAGAACTGATAATTTTGGCAAAACAGATTTTCCTTCTTCATTTAAGTTCCCAAATGCCTTCTACATCTTTTCTGAAGATTGAGCAATCATCTTGAGTAGATTTGGAGAAGTGACATTGTTGGCTGGAACCCATGATATCTAGGACTTAAATTAAAGATGGATTACTCACTGAACCGTTGGGGTTTTTTTTCTCCTCTTTAAAGACCTGTAATAGTGAGACTAAGCATTGGAAATAATTTAGATTGAAAAATCTGTACTCATTTGGAAATATCCAACTGAACCCCAGCAGGTTTATTCCTGAGCAATTTAATGGGATTATAATGTCATTTTCAAATTCAAATTCATTTTCAAATTCACATTAAGGTTAGATGTTGTGACATTCTTTATTCTCATGATTGGTAAACACAGAATAATAAGTAGGATTATACTGGAATGCCATTTTACCAGTTTGGTGTCTAAGTCTTGATTAATTACAGTATTAATTCTTCTTGACCAAGTTATAATATGTTCATATTTAAAATGAAGGAAAAGGAAATGTTTATTTTATAGAAATCATTAACTTATTCTCAGAATGTCTTGAGTTCAGTGGTGGTACTGAAAAAATTACTGCATTTTAATGTATTCTCTAGATTTTCATATTTCTATGAGAGATCACAAAATTAATGTGGTTAAAATAACCTTTTCTTTCCATTATGTTATAATTGAAAGCCAAATTGTTCATTAGCAGCAAATGATGCTTTTTAGAAGGGTTTATAAGAGTTCATAATATATTAATGGTGTTCTCTCTTACATAATCCAAGCTTGCATATTTCAAGTGGAATATTTTGACAACAATTAAATACAGTGAGAGACCTAAGAGAAAGCTCTTGTTTTGGCATTGAGATGAAGTCTAGAGAACTTGTCACCTCCCCCCAACTTCACTTCGATGAAAGAAAAACAGAGCAATTTGTTTTAGTTACCATGTAAATTAGTTTGGTTACTATTATCACCCATTGCTGGTGGTACAGTGTTCTGAGTAATATTTAATCTATTTTGAAGAAAATGTTAAAATTTATAAGCCAGGATCAGACCTTTCCTATTACTCATAAAACTCATTCTGTTAAATGTTTTCATGTGTAAAAGTAATATTTCATTAAGCAACATCCAGGAATAATTAGTTTATCCATGATGACTTGGAACAAAAGCCCTTGATTTACTTTTAACTTTATAAGTTAGGCACTTTCGATGCGTGGAACACATCTGGGGCTTTTAAGGAAGTAGAAAGAAAAGTATTGAATTGTTTACCAAGACTGCGGGTGAAAGTTTTCAAATGACAGTATTCCTTTGGTTCCAGAATGTTGCTTGCAGGCTAAAAATGGCTGATTGGCATATTGTATATTAAAATATATCATATTATTATGGTTTATTGCACAGTCAGCCAGATGTTCAGACTGTGATGCCATTATTATTATTAGTTAAATTTATTTGTCACCTATATCACTGTACGGCTACTCTACATGATGTTTCACCATGATAAATACAGTTTTGGGATTCCTGAATGAATTTTTCTTCTGTGCTGAAAATATTAACCATGTTAACAGTCATTTTTGTCTTGAGCCTCTTTTAAGCCTTTTTAATATTTTCCTGTATTTGAGTTAACAGGATAAGCCTATTTTTTCTATAGAGTATGTGCAAGTGCATCATTACGCATTTGTGGAAATACAAATGACCACTATAGAAATACTGGTAATAAAATCTTTATATCTTGTATTCCAGAATTTCAAAAAGGCAAAGTTGCAGGTGTTTTATTATTCTGAAAAGTAGTTTTTCACATATTTTTGAAAGATTAATTTCTTGCTTTTTCAGATTGTATTGTTTAAAAAATACTTCCTTTTAAAATTATATAATAATGCAATTTTATTTTCTTTTTGCCAAAGATATATAAAAAGCTGATTTCTATTCATAAAAAGCAGCACTGAGCTACTACACTATATTTTTCAGTATCTTTTAAAAGCATCTTTTTATATTTGAATAATTTGGTTTAGCTTTTTTAATCTCTGAAGTTCACATTTAAAGTGGCCTACTTTACCAGATTTCAAGCAAAATCTGCCACAGGTAAACATATAGATTCGTTATAATGAAAGTAAACTTTTGTGGAATTGTTTTTGATTCTTTGTTTTGCTGGCACCTTTCATTGGAATGTGTTAATTAACACATTTCTTATATTAAAAGAATATTACAGTTTGATAAAAAAAATAGAATGTTATTTCCATAGAGAAATTAATACAAAAATTGCTTTTCCCTCCAGGAATTGTGAAAGCATTTAAAAATGTTATTTCCTAAGAACTGGTTTTATTTTAACTTCTAATTTCTGTGTTATGACAGCAGTGTGGTTTTGGTATTGTTTTATTTTTAATTGCTCTTTTTACTACAAGATGGTGAACTAATTATGACCTCTATCCTCCATTCTCAATTGCTTCTGACTTACTCTGCTAAGTAAAAAGAAATAACCTAACAGAGCGGTAACCAGATCACCACTGCCACACCAAGGAAACAGGCAAGCGTTGGGATGCCCTTTAATCTCTCTATCCACACAGCTCTCATTTTAATTTGCAAAATTGAACCCAGATCGAGAGCAGTAAAGCCTGAATACGGTAAATATTCATGCCTCAGTGATCTAGAGTAGCTCCATTACATTTTAGAGATTGGGAGAATTACCTTTTGGATTATGTATATTCATGGGCTGATTTTTATTTGAGATATATTATTACTCACATTGGGCTACATGTAACACATTCTACCCAAACCAGCTGCCTGACAAAGCTCCAGTGTTGCTTACACATAAAAAGTTTTACTTCTGTAGCCTATAGTTTCCCTTCTTTTAGGCTTTTCAAAGGTTAGTAATAAACAAAACAATTTTGTTAAAAGTGGGGAGGGAAAATCCATTCCTGTGGATGTTCTATAAATCTTTCAGCCCTATGTTTACTCTGATGTAATATTTTGTTGTGCACTTTAAAGTTGTAGGATGAAAGTGCTGCTAGTGTTTCAAATATAAAACTTGAGTGAAAAAGAGTAATTTGGTTTATTTCTTCGGAATAATTAATTTCTCAGCATTTGTTTTCTTACCTGGTCTTTTCTTTGTTTATCTGAAAGACAGCTGGGATGAAAATAGCAACTTGCCAACAATTTAGTTATTTAAATAGGTATTAATTATATGCTTATTTTATAATACTATATGTAGATTGCTGAAGAACAGACGTGGTGTCTTTTATTCTGCATGGTACTTTAGATTATCTGATCAGATTATTCCAACAAAAGCTAATCTTTCATATTTACTAGGACTGTGCAAATCTTTTGGAGGACCTTCGTAGCAAAGCCACAAACAATGCGCTATTGATCAGGGTGTCATGACAGTCATATCTTCGCCAAGAATAGAGACATGGAAGTAGTTAAAAAAAATATATGGTGACAATTTGGGAAGCTTGTGCGATGCACCTGAGAAGGCCATTTTGAATCACCAGAGGATCCAGCCAAGAAATGGCACTTTGCTTGTAGTGTTGCTATTATCAAAATATGTCTGAAAGATTTGTTCTGTCTTAATATGGTAGTTATGTATTACATTGTATATAGAGAGACTTGCACTAGTTTACAACTTTTTACCATTTATCTGTGGCTCCTGCCCTTTGAAACATCTTGTCCCCCCACCCGAGGGGAGAACCACACCAACCCTCCTGACCTCTTCTATAAGGGCCTAAAGACCTTGCTCTTCCAGTTGGCTTGGAGCCATAACAGGGTGGGTGGGTATCACTCTGGAGTTGGCTACCAAAAAGAAGGCCCCACTGCTCCCTGTGTTTTTTGTGCTCCCTTCTCCACATCTTTTAATGATAAATTATTATTTATTTTACCCCTTTTAATGTTTACAAATTTTAATGTTTGTAAGCCACCAAGAGCTGCCCCTAGATGGGATGGATGGCACACAAATGTAACAAACAAACAAATTTATTAATTTTATTTATATCTCGCCTTTCCTGGAAATAATATAGATACCTTCCTCCTATTTTCTCTACAACAAAAATCCTGTGAGGCAAATTGATTTCAGAATGACCAGTCCAGTTATCCTGTGAGTTCTTAGCTGAGGGAGGACTTGAACTAAATGTCTCCATTATGTTCCCAACAATTTAACAAATATGTCATGCTGGATTTCTTTACATTTTCTCTGCATGTGAAGACATTTCTGAGACCCCTCTTAAAAATGAGGGTACAGTGAAAAAGAATAGAATGATTACCAGAGAGAATTAGTAACATTTCTGTCTTAAAGTTGCTGTCTACAAAGCTAATGTCTCTTTGTTCGAACTGAATCATGGTTATAGCTCAGGATTTCTCAATAGATTTCAATGTTTTTCCATTTTGTTTAATTGAGAGACTGATTTTTATTTATTTTTTTAATTTTATTGTCCTGTCATACTCTGAACCAGGCCAACTAAACATAGCTCTATTTTCTTATGAAGAAAATTACAATTTATAGTTATTTTGGAATTTTTGCTAAAAGCACTAAATCTAGTTGCCAAAAAATTACAAAGTCTCATGTTGTTACGTTTGTGATCAACAAAACAATATCAAGAATGTTAACATTAAGAAAGTGCAGCTGGATCTGATGGATAGTCTTAATCCATAAACATTAGTACTGTATGATAATAAATGAGTTAGTCCTTAAAATGTCACAAAGCTCTTTTTCTTGGTTTTTTTCCCAGAAAAACTTAATTCTTTGATGAAGATTCATAATTTCTTTATGCAGATTCATGGCTCATTTATCCTGAGAAATCAACTCTTAATTTTCTTATGCTCTTTAGGAGATTATCCAAGGGTTGAAGAGGTTGCAAGTGAATAAAGAACTTCCAGTTGATTAGGTGCTCTGGCCTTGCTTCGTTTTGAATAAGAGATAGAATAATTAGTAATGATGAGGACCTGTTACAATAAAAGTACAATGGTGTAATAAAATAATAGAAGCACAATAGCAGAATAAGGGAATGATTCAATAGAGTCCATAAAAGGGTGCTGCTAAACAATGCCTTCCAGGAGTCTCTGTAGCTGCTTAGTCTGTGGAACTGTTCTGAATGAATAATCTTTACCATCATTTTATGACTAAGAATTTGATTTTAAAATATTCTGTTTACTTGTCTGTTGGAATTACTTGGTGACTTTAGTTCAGTTCTTCCCTGGCTTTGTCTTCAATTGTTTTAAGCTGAAGGTGATCCATGGCTTCACAGAACAGGACATTTTCTACAGTTGAACCCAATGTATCGAGTATTATAGACAAAAGAAATAAAAGAGGTTAATCTGAATATAGTCAATTTGCTATTACTATAGTGTTTAAAAAACAACAACAGGAATTTTAGGATTTTTAAAATTTTTAAAACAGTTTGCATAGCCTGAACAAATTTGAAAATGACTGCTTTAGATTAGCAATCTAGTTTTTAAAACATCTGAATGTGCATGACAGTTAGATTACCTCGATTGTAAAACTATTTACTATATTGTAAAACCTTTACAGATTGTAAAACCTTTACTATTATTATCAGAATGAGTTTTGGGTAATTCCAAATCTGTGATACAGACAATT
This sequence comes from Boaedon fuliginosus, assembly GCA_027560395.1. Taxonomy (NCBI): domain Eukaryota; kingdom Metazoa; phylum Chordata; class Lepidosauria; order Squamata; family Lamprophiidae; genus Boaedon; species Boaedon fuliginosus. The sequence goes on along the minus strand of JANHGC010000543.1, from coordinate 65,025 downwards.
CAAGAATATTTTACAGCATATATTAGTTATTTGTAAGAACTCTGGATTAAAAATTTCCAATATCTTGTATTATCAAATAAAGAATATTAAATTCTTATTCTTGAAGTATTATGTTTCTTATCTTAAATTTATTTATTATTTATTTATTCGATTTATATCCCGCCTCTCTTCCCCAGATGGGGAACTCGAGGTGGCGTACAACAAAAAATACTGTGCCCTTACAATAAAAAACTAGCCATTCAACATTAACATTCAGTCCAACAAACATAGGGGGAGGAAGATCTTAAGGCCAGACCTTTCGACACAAATTGAGATTAATTGGACAAAATATTGTTTTTCACAATTCCTGACTTCTACAAATTACCACATGTTGTTTTTATTGGCAGTGTAAATGATTTAATTTATGGTATTTTCAGGTAGCTATAAATCTTGTAAATAAATATAATTACATGACTTATTTATTCATACAGAATAAGTATAATTACTGGTAAGTATATAACGATTCAATTTAGCTCACAACGATCTATATGATATGGGTTTGTCCAATCGTATTTTATAAACTTAGTGTTAAAATATTAATATGATGTGAAGGTATTTCTGAATTTTATATAAAATATTTTAAATACACAAAGAATAATAAGTATACTGATTAAGGAGTCATCAAAAAAATTTTCTCTTAGGTATTGGAAAGGCAATAAAATTCCGATTTTAGATCATTGTTGTCTATCAAATAAATGATCTGAATTGTTTTCCATTTTCTGACAAAGAGATGTTAAAATATTTCTTTGGACAGGATCTGTGATTGGCAAATCACAGACAAATCTGATGTACTTTTTCATTTTTAGCAATCTCTCTCTTCTTTTAATCAGTCTCTTTCTTCTCTCTTGTCAAGAAAAAAGATTGGTTCTTACCACTTAGGGAATAGTTAGAGTGTATATTTTTCTTTTCTCCTTGTGTGTCCACTCCATTTTATGTCTGTTGTATGTAATCTATGTCTCACTTAAATAGATGGCAACCTTCCCATTTAAATTGGGTTAGATGTTAATAACTTGATTAAAGTAAGCAATAGATGGATGGATGGACAGATGGATGGATGAATGAATTGTAACTGTATAATAGATGGTATAAACTTGTTTAACACTTAAACTACAGTGTTTTGTTTGGGTTTTTTGTTTCTTATTTTATAATTACTAGTTAGCTGAATTTGCTGTGATTCTACTTATCAGAAAGGGCTGGTTGTGTTTATATCTTGTAACAATAAGATGCAGTGACAGCACTGGAGGTAGGAGGATGCTTGGACTCTTATCTGAAAACCTAAGAGCTATAGCATATGGAGTACTGATAACTTAATGAAAGTTGGATAAATAAAGGAAAAGAAGCTTCATTGTATCAGAAGAAAAATCCATTAGTGAGGTTTTGTATGCTGTTTTCTATTAGTTAAACTGCTTTGAAAATCTTAGTGAGCTTTTCCTTTGGTCTTCAAATAACAGGTTCTTTTCTTATATTGAACACATTTGTTTATCTTAAGGGCCTGAACAGTTTGGGTGCTTTTAATTTATCTCTCCTTTTTGCATTTTTTATCTGTGTATGAACACATGGACTTCCCAGTCCTCCTTCTCCACCAAAGCAGTTTCACAAACCTCTACATCATTCTTAGAAATATTAATGTGATCATGAAGATAAAAATATTAAACATTCTTTCCTGATTTATTTTCAGGCATTACAAGATGCCACCCCCACCCCCACCCCTACCCCTATTCACATGAAGTCTGTCTGAACACAGTTTACTATTCCGGGAATATTTGTTGCAAAATCTAAAGATGTTACTTCACTGATTTTGATGAGCTTAAAATTATCATATGATTGGTTTGGGATAGACACCGTAATTTCTGCTGTAGTTGGTGCTCAAAATTGATGCCAGAGAAGTATGATTTGACAATATATTTGAGGAGCATAAAATTAGGAAGGCAGGTAGGGAGGAAGTAGTTGAAATCCACACATTGTGATGACTGATGGTTTTGTAGCATTTATAAATATGCATTTACATTTAGCTATGTTATTATTCATTTTAAAGGGAACTATACTTGGCAGAAAAAATACATTGTTGAGAAAGTGAAATTAGCTCCTTATTTAAGATAGCCCTATTGATTTTTTGATCCTAGATAATATATAACTCAAGTATGGATATGAGGAAGCCTAGTTTTCCAAATGTTAAAGTTAATTCATGAAGCTTTCTGGGTCTTCTCAGGACTAGTTTTATTGCTCAATTCATATCATAGAATTCTTAGGATAAATCAGCCTTTAAAAGCTGCATACACCATTCCGCACACTGTGAAGTGATATGCAAGTACTATGTGCACAGTATCCATTATTGTATGACCCTGTTTTTTTATAATATACACTGAATCTTTTTTAAAGTATTAATTTACTTGAAAGGAATATTGAAACATTGTAAACTTCCAAGAAAATATTGACAGTTGCTCATAGAAGAACTATTTTCTCTTTTGTGGGGACTTCTGAAAGTTTAATGCACATAAAAGTATTTCTGTATATGCAAAATTAAATGGACAAGCTCTGGAATAATTTACTTTAGACTTGATGGGGGAATCTAGTTTTTAAATTTTATTTTTTATAAATAGTGAAAACTAAGACCACCAAAGAAAGGCAGAACCAGGGATTTTATTCATGGTATATTAGTTAATTGAAATTTTAAAAGTAGTATTTCACTTAGTTGCCACTAATACATTCTTCTCTAAATTTCTATTTGATTTCTGTGCCATGGTAATGCAATAGTGTAAATTCAGCTGACAATTTCTTCTAGAAGTGTAAAACATAGTCTGATGGATGTTTGTTTTTGGATTTACACAGTTCATTTTTGATGAATTTTTAATGGATATGATTTTTGTATCTGTTCATAGTAGTTGTATACTTCACATCCTTTTATGTTTATGGCTTATAAATCATAAGGAGAGAGAGAGCAGCAGAATTTCAAACTTGGAATTATTATCTAAACACGATACTTCATTTTAAATATACTGATTTTTTTTTGATACAACTGATAGACTAATTTTTTTTTAAAGGAAGAGATGTTGTGTTCTATATTTTAAAAAAAGAAAAACATTTCATAATGTGAGAACATACATTGAATCTTCTGAGATCCTGTAAAATGTTACATTTTAAAGTTTTTTCAGTTATAAAGATGAGTGCAATATCCTTGGTTAACGAATGAATGGAAAAATTATGGAGTTAAGTCTGCATTCAGTTGTGGTCATTGTGCTAGCGGAAAAAGCAACTAGCATTAGCTGAAGATGGAGGGACATATTAAGTTCTCTCTCTCTCCCCTCTCTCCCCTCTCTCCTCTCTCCCCTCTCCCTCCTTCCCTCCCTCTACAGACTCTGTATTCCCCAGACCTTCTCCAAAGGTATTAAAGGCTACTCCAGAGAATAGTTACCACAGAGGGAGGGAAAATAGATCACAGATGAATATAACACTTAAGGTTGGAGTAGACAGTTTTCAGGATTATAAGCTTTTTAAACTGCTGCCCAACATATGGAGTACAAAATAGGGATTCAGAAGGATGAACAAGTACTAAGAATTAAGGAAACTTTGTTTCTGGCAACATGCTCAGTTGAGGGAAGTGTGATTGGTACCAGAACTAAGATTATAAGTCTTTTCACATACATTCCATTTACAATTTTGTCGCAATTAATCCCATTACCCCTTCAGAATCCTTTCCTGCAACATAATTTAGTCAAGTAAATCTCCTTAGTTCTTGCTATTGCTGGATAATTGGATGTCAGAAATTTTGCAGTTTATTGCACATCATCTAGGGACCTACCAGTAGATAGCAATTTCTCTTTTGCCCACCCCTGGCTTAAAGAATAAATGTAAGAACAAAAGAAAAAAGGAAAAGAAAATCAAACCATATTAAACCAACTGGTTTGTCCTAATCAAGCTGAACCAACTTTGATAGCTTTAAAAAGCTTATTTTCCTGCTACTGTTTCTATTCTAAGATGTTTCTGAAATAGAATAACTAAGAAGATTCCAAGTGTATTAGCGCCAAACTTCATTTTTTGTGTGGTGTTACACTGTCTCATACAGTATATTATGGAAAGATTAGAGTCATAGCCAGATAATAATAATCATATACAGTAGAATATATATCATAATAATAAAATAATCCTGAAATCCTGAATTATATTTGTGTTTATTCTTTACGTCAGTGAAAATGAGATTATAAAGTATTTTTTACACATTATGCAATATATTTTATTATTATTTGACAGATTTAGGGAAAAGACCAAGTATGATAAAAAGGATTAAAAGCGATATAAAATAATATTTCTTTAGAAACTATTATCTTTTTTTTAAAATAATGTATTTCACTGCTGTATGTATAACATGTATATACATTGTCTTAAAACACTGAGATATGCTATCACAGAACAATCAGAAAGAGAAAATGCTTACCATTGGAGATAACAGCAGAAAATGTGTATGGGATATAAACAGAAAAGACAAGTGTTTTAAACTATGTAACTCATTTGCCTTTTTAAAAAATAAATGGGCTAATTATGCTGGTTCAAACTCATCTTTTGCATAATTTTGGTTACTATGGAAGTTACTAAATTAAAAAAAAGGGGCTGATATTTTCTTGTATAAAAAATTAAGCATTCCTTTAGGTAATTTAAGATAAATTTTCTGGATAATTAATGGGAATGTTATAAAACAGCAAAAATATCTTACTGTTGTAAAAGTATAGTATACACATAGAATACAAATATTTTAAATTACTATTTTAAAATACAAGAAAAATGCTAACAGGTTTTTTGTTATACTTTCCCCCATAAATAGGTGACAAAGAAAGTAAAGTCGATGCAGATGTTTCATACACCAGTAACATATGCCATGCAAGGGGACAGGGTTGGAATTTGTGTAACCCAGTTTGATCCAAAACTGTTGGAACGAGGCCTCATTTGTACACCTGAATCTCTCCAAACGATCCATGCTGCCATTATCTCTTTAAAGAAAATCCCATATTTTCGAGGGACTCTTCAAACCAAGGCGAAGTTTCATATTACAGTTGGCCATGAGACTGTTATGGGAAGAGTGATGTTCTTTAGCCCAACTCCTGATGACTTCAATAAAGAGTCTATGGAAAATTATTTTGATTTTGAAAAGGAATACCTTTATGAGGACGAATATCTTTCCAATGATTCAAAGTCCTCAGAACAAAACAAGGAAAATGGCCAAGTTGAAGAAAGACAGCTCCCAAAACAACAGTGGGCCTTACTTGAATTTGAAAAACCAGTTACTTGTCCTAAATTTTGCCTTGTAATTGGCTCAAAATTGGACACTGATATTCATGCAAATACTTGCAGACTGGCATTTCATGGGATACTTCTCCATGGTATGGAAGAGAAGAATTATACAGAGGAATGTCTGCCAAAACTCAAGGTTTACAAGATGAAACATAAGGAAGGACAAGTAGAACGGGTAAGCTTGCATGATATACTATAAGGTTCCCCTGGATGTGCAAGGATCTTAATATGGGAAAGGGTAATTAGGAATGGATTATAAGAAAAGTGGATTCGCTTCGTTTATTAAGGAACTGTTGGTTTGCCCCTTTTCGAGAAACCATCACTAGATCCAACAATACCGAACAACTTTCATCCAGTTTCCAACTGTGAGCCAATTACTCTTGGGTTCACCAGGAGAATCAGCAACCCTATCTTAGGAGCTGGGACAATCTTTTCACACAGTCAGCAAAATTAGGGATGACTTTCCTATAGAAGTTAGCAAAGCCCAGAAAGTGCTAGACATCACATTATGGAGGAGGGTGAAGGTGCCATGATAGAATAGTCTGCAGCTTTGATGGATATACCTCAGAGGTTGTATTCAGACAGTTCTGACAGGTTCGGGAGAACCGGTAGTGATAATTTTGATTGGTTTGGAGAACCAGCAAATACCATCTCTGATTGGCCCTGCCCCTCCCTGCCAGTCCCCTTCCAGGAGTCTCCATGCGCTCCTATTTGGTTGCCAAGATGCTTAAGGGAGGTTTTCTAGGCCAAAAACAGGACACAGGGGTGCGGCGCCACCCTTCACACCCCTATTTGTCTGCCAGGAGGCTTCAGGGTGGCTTTCTAGGCCAAAAAATGGGGTGCAGGGGGTGCAGCGGCTCACCCAGTCACATGACCGCATAGCCACGCCCACCAAGCCACGCCCACAGAACCGATAGTAAAAAAATTTGAATCCCATCACTGAGTAAAGTGTTCCAGTGGGCGGGGAGAACAGCAGAGAAGATTCTCTTCCTGGATCTCACCAGTTGAAATTCTTTCACCAATTTTTTAAACCAAATAATGATTGTGAATTACTTGAATTACCAAGATTTATTTCAACTCTTAAGAATTCCTTCATTATTTAGCAAACTAAATTCACATATTAAAATCTTATTTTAAGATAGACCCAAACTTCAGATGTGGTAAAAGGCCAGATGTAGAGTTGTAGTCCATAAATACTAGTTTCCAGGCTTACTGAATTCAGGAACAGAAACAAAACAAAACAAAATGTAACATTTTTAACTATCATAATAAGAGCAAAACTCAAGCTGAAGACCTGCCAAAGTAGTAAGAAACTTTTTTTTTGCTTTCATACAGGTTTTCCTGTGTTTATGTTATTTTAAGATCAACTGTGATTACAATGCATTATATTTTTGAGAAGAAGGCTACACAATCCAGGAGTCTTGGGGATGCATTAAGCCTTTTCTTTTACCCCCTTAGAACAGGGCTTGGCTGTATGGATGGCACCTGATGCTAGCTCAGTCTTCTTTCCTCAGGTTCACATCAAATTTCACAAGATTTAAATCTTACGAAATTTCAGCAACCTTACCCCAGAATCCAATATGGTAGAAATCTCACAGAATGCCTGTAAGATACACCAACCTCAGGAGCCCTAGATTCCTTCATATCCAGGTAAAAATTATTAATCGTGTAAATGGTGGTGGCAATTGAAACAGGTTCTTGAAGTTCAACTTATCTTACCATAGAGGATTCAAAGAAAGACAGGTACATTGGCACTGGCTTCAAAGCTCAATTATACATTAAGTTGAATCCCTATGATCTCCAGTTCAAGCTTCCCATAACTAGGAATTATTTCTGACTTACAGCCATTGTAGCAATTGGGGGGGGAAAGTTAATATAAATTTGATTTGAATTCTATTTGAGAAGGTGGCAATTTTAAGAGTGCATTGATATAGCTTTGGACAGTACTAGAAACCATGTGTGTTCCATCTCTCTTATAGGTTTTCCCTTTATATGAGAATCTATTTATCACTTTTCAATAACAGAAACATAAGAGAAATAGAAATTCTTTTCTGCTTAAAATTAAAGTCATATATTTTGCAAGAAGTTTTCAAAGACGCTGACATGCATTCTTTCCCTTTGTATGTTTTTTTTTTAATTGCAATTGATGGAACTAAAAGACCGTAATAAAATCATAGAGAACCAGTTTGATACAGTGGTTAAAGCAAGAGGTTAGAAACTGGGAGACCGTGAGTTCTAGTCCCATCTTAGGCATGAACCTATCTGGGTGACTTGACTGAGCAAGAAGGTAACAGCAACCCCCCTCTGAAATCTTGCCAAGAAAACTGCAGAGACTAGTCCAAACAGTTGCCAGGAGTTGGCACTGAGCCAAAGGCGTGTGTGTGTGTGTGTGTGTGTGTGTGTGTGTGTGTGGGCACGCGCACACATGTGCACATATGCACAAACATGCATGCACACCATTAGTCCATAACGTAAATGGCAAAATATATACAGTTAAATATGAGGCGGAAATCTAGGACAAAACATTTTTGATTTGTTGTAAAGTCTGGAATTTAATAATCCCAAAAAAGAAAAATGATGAAGGAATTGAACCTTAGGAAAAGTCTCCAAATATTAGTTTCCCTTTAATGTCGGGGCATACAGTACAGGTAGTCCTCATTTAGTGATCACAATTGGGACTGGCAAGTCTGTTGATAAGTGAAACAGTTGTTAAGTGAAACCATGAATGTGCTGCTATGCGCTACACTGCAGTTTTGTATTCAATTATAACCATTTTTAATATTTTAATTATTTTAAAATATTTTAGTAATTATTTTTAAGCCACATATTTTCTTATACTTGTGCATCTGAATATTTTTCCTACATGAAGAACTTTATTGGCTGATAAATTTCAGTATTACTTGCAGCCCATTTCTCTAATTTATCAAGCTTGTGTTAAATTTTATCTTCTATGGTATTTGTTTTTCTGGCAGATATTTTGCCACATAAATTTGTTAAGCATTGTCTCCCATCTCTTCGCAGTCATTAATAAAACTACTAAAAGTAGAGGACTAAGGATTAATTCTCAAGGCACCCAAATATGTCTCTCCAATATGAGGAACAAATTGAGCTATCTTTAAGCAATTCATCCCTTTCTTATCTAGATTGCTAATCAACATACCATCCAGCATTTTGACACTCGCTTTACTGAAATCAAGATATATTTTCCTCTATTTTATCCCCACGTCTTTTTGATGTAGGCAAAGCTCAGAGGCAGATTAATTGGCTCCAATGAACTTTATGACTTAATTGCAAAGCTTATGCATATACATTTTCATCTCACAAACTGTCCCTTAAAATAGATTATCGGCACGCGCCAATCTATATTGCAGGGTTTCATGCAATTGAGCATAAAAAGCAAAATACATGTGCGATTTGCAACAGGAGATTGAGATCCATTTCACTCTTTTGTTTTTGTTTTTTTGCAATCAATATTAACCACTTCAGGTCCTACCAAAATTGCCATCATAACAAGATTCCTCTTTGTGTTTTATTTGCTACTGGATAATGGTACAGATAGCAATTGGTATAGTTCTCTAGAGCACGGTCCTGTCTTTCCTATTTGGATGCTCCAGAGGGGATGGTAGTCCTTGACTTCTAACAGTTTATTTAGTGACTGTTCAAAGTTACAGCAGCACTGAAAATAGTGACTTATGACCATTTTTTTACACTGATGACCACTGTAGCATTCCCATGGTTATGTTATTTACATTCAAATGCGTGACAACTGGTTCATATTTATGATGGTTACAGTGTCCGGGGGTAGGGGTGGTCATGTGACTGTTTTTTGCAACCTTCTGACAAGCAACGTCAATGGGGGATGCCAGATTCACTTAACAACCATGTTACTAATTTAACAACTCCAGTGATCCACTTAACAAATGTGGCAAGGAAAGTCATAAAATGGGGGCAAAGCTCACTTAACAAATTTCTCATTTAGCAACATAAATTCTAGGCTCAACTGGGGTCATAAATCGAGGACCACCTGTATAATCTCTTCTCCAAGAAAAAAGTACTCTAAAAATAGCCAAAAGTTTGGGGAAAAAAATAATCATAGGTCTGAAAAAATTAAAAACAGAGGACTGAGCCATATTTTATCAGCGCGATTGCAGAGGGAGGGGAATCAGATAATGTGTGATTCCACATGGAAAGGTTGTATTTCCTAAGATATTTACGTTTTTAAAGCAAACTGCAATGAATCACAGCCGCTGGAGGGAACATGTTCCTATTTACAAACCACAATGAATACACGCAGGGGGGGGGGGATCTCCTTAGATCGCCATAATTGTCTGGCCACAATAGACTCTGCAAAACAAACACCATGAGAAAACATTGCTGCCGCCGCTACGTGGTGTTACAGCTAACTTTTCTGTGGGAAAAGATAAGCACTTTGTTGCTGACCTTTAAAGAAATTCTTCCCCACTCCTATGAAATCTCACCATGCCTGCCATTACTCACCAGAAGACGTCACAGAATTTATTCATCTCTTGTGGCAGCCATAAAACTCTGAAAGGGCTGAAACGCAATTCTAATTCTTCCCTCTCTCTCTCTCTATTGCTAAGGCTGTGCAAAGTCTGGAACAGTGGCAGCTCTAGGGACACACAGAGCAGCAGCAAGAAACAAAAGGGGGAGATGAGTGTGTTCAAAAGGATCCCAAGGTTGGCACTCATACAAAGGAAAATGTCTTAATTCCCAAGAAATCCCCCCAAAACAGCCATGGAGGACCCCTGCATGCTCAGAAGCTGAGAGAGATTAGATATACAAAGACTACATGCAGTAACTCCCCTATGTCTCTGGGTTAGACTTGCCCATCTCATTAAATCATAAATTGGTTGGTTTGATTTTGACTTAGTATACAACATGAGCCAGCCAGTTGTGGTTTATTCAATAAACTCTGGTTAAATCATGGCCCCTTTCTTTCTCCAGTCTTCTTCCTCTCCAGCTTCCTCTAAAATTACACACAAGAAATAGTACAGATACACAAAGGAAACCCGCATACCCACACCAAGATTCTGTGTGTGTCCCTGGAGATCGAGTAAGAGCAGCCAACTAAAATCAGTGAAGAAAATCTAAGATGTCTACCCAACCCCCCATCCTGCAAAATGTCAAAAGATAGCAAACAAACCCAAAACAAAACAGCGGCTGCTGGGGGTGGGGGGGTTCCCCACAGTTTAAGGCGAAATGTTTTAAAGAGGAACTGTGGAGGATCGGATGCTTCTGTCAAAATATGGAAGCAGTGTTAATGCCATGAACGCCATCTTTTTTGTCGAGGTTTGCATGTAACATAAACAAAAAAGACAGAGCGTGCATTTCAATGGTGGGAACTATCCTAATCTCCCCTGCAGGCCTTTTGCTGCTAATGAAGATTCTGTAGTAAATACAATTCAATGCACTGCATGTGACTGTAATGGGCAGGTGCCATTAAGGTTTCCTTGACCGGGGAAATGAGGCGGGGTATAAATCTAAGTAAATAAATAAATAAAAATAAGGTTGTGTCTTGAGGAATATCGGAAGGGGAAAGGGGAAAGGGAAAAGAGAAGAGAGGAGAGGAGAGGAGAGGGAGAGGGAGAGGGAGAGGGAGAGGGAGAGGGAGAGGGAGAGGGAGAGGGAGAGGGAGAGGGAAAGGGAAGGAAAGTTTCTAGATTTTATCCTTTTAAACTACAGGGGAGTTTCATAATTGTACCACTGCCAATAGGAAAATAACAGCAACAACAAAAACCTTCCATGGCTAACTTGCATATCAGCGGGAAGATTCCCATCCTTCAGAATAGAGTTTTCCTTACAAACTGACTTGTCTATTCATGTAATCCTCTCAGCAAATATTCTACACTATAACTGCCTAGGGAAGAGCCCTACTCTGGCTGGCCCTCTGGATTTAGATGTAGAAGGCCATCATTTAATCTGTCCAGAAAAACCAATCCAGCCTCTTCAGACAAGTTTCTTTTTTTTGTGAGCTCCCCTGTTGGATTAATTCACATCCAGACTGTCTTGCGTGACTGTTTCAGGCATCCTACCTGACAACACCATAATGCACTTTCTAGTATGCTACTCTAGTTTTAATTATCCTCCCTTGCCCAGTTTTCCTCCAGTGTGCTGTAAATCGAGCTGTCAAGAACTGTTTCTTTTGTGCTTGCAGAACACTTCTACAGGGAATATGTGTGTGTCGAAAGGAGCCAGCTAGGATGATAAGGTAGGGGCTTTTGAACATGAGTGAGCTTTCGAGCTTTGGCAATTCTCTCCCCTCCCTCCCTCGTTTTTATCTTGCTTTTCTGTCACCAATGACAATGGGCATCATTTTGAATAATTTGTGTGGTCCCATTACTACAGTGCATTTATGAGTAGGAAACGGATTTACAAGCTGGTGTTGGGGATGCCTTTCTTCAACAACTCCAGTAGAGGCATGGATTTACAAGCTGATGCAGGGACCTTTCTTTTAATAACTCCAGTAGTTCACTCATTGCAAGACAGTCTATTCCAGTTACTGTTAGGAAATGTTTTCTGGTGTTAACTGAAATCGATTACTTAAACCAGAAGACCATGAGTTCACAAACCCAGCTGGATGGTTTTTGGGCCAGTCCCTCTCTCTTCAGTCTCACTTGATAGTGTGATAGGCAGCATACAAATTTAATAAACAAACAGTTGCCAAAGCCTTACCAAGAAAACTGCAGTCTAGACCCAGGGTGGCGAACCTATGGCACGTGTGCCCGAGGTGGCCTGCAGAGGCCTCCCTGCGGGCACGTGAGCCATCGCTCCACCGCACATGTGCACACGCCTCCCACGAAAAAGATCCTCCTACCCGCCCCGGTGCTATTCCTATCTTTCTTCCCGCTTCTAAAGCACAGCTGATTGGCACAGTAGCGCCAATCAGCTGTTTTTAGGCTGGGGGAAGCGCGTGCACATGCACAGGGTGCATGTGTGCATGTCTGGGGTCATGCATGCACATGCATGCGGTTGCACATGCATGCATAGGGGTGGGCATGCACACACACACATGTGCATGCGCACACGTGTGCATGCATGCATGCTTTTAGCACACAGCAAACAAAAGGTTCACCAGCACTGGTCTAGACAGTCACTAAAAATCAACACACAAGCAATCCAGTGCCTTCTACTATTTCTCATACAGTTGTGCTTCAATCCCTTTATCATAATGGTTGCTCTCCTATGGACATGCTCCAGTTTGTTCATGTCGTTCCTAAACTATGATGTCCAGAACTACAGAAATAACATTGTTGGGAGTGAACTTGGAGATTTTCTAGTCCAGAGGTCCCCAACCTTTTTGATCTCAGGGACCACCAAATTCATAATTTTAAATCCCAGGGACCACCAGTATGAATCCAGCACGCCGCTCCCTAACCCTTCTTTCCCCCTCCTCTGATTTTACCTTCCTTCCTTCCTAGCCCCCTCTTGATTTAACCTTCCCCCTTCCTGATTTCACATTCCTTCCTTCCCTTCTCTTGATTTCACCTTCCTTGCCCCTCCTGATTTTACCTTCCTTCCTTCATTTTACCTGTGTTTATCTGTCACTCTGTGTGTTTCTCTCTCTCTCTCTCTCTCTCTTTTTTCTGAAAATCGAGGCTGGGCCAAGCCGGAGAGCTCTCCTTGGAGCTGTTCATTATTCCTGAAATCCTTGCTTGCTCAGGAACGAGCTTCCCTCCTCCTCCACACTCACTCCTTCTCTCGTGACCGGGGAGACCTTCCTCAAGCGAGTGGCGGGGCTTGGCTAAAGTGCTGCAAAGGCAGCCACTCACTTGAGGAAGGTCTCCCTGCGCGCGCACACCCTCCCAGCCACCCCGCAGCCCCGGTCATGAGAGGAGGAGTGGGAGAGGAGGAGGAGGGAAGCATCCACTGTGGTTCCTGCTCGTTTCTGAGCAAGCACAGATTTCAGGAGTTGAACAGCCCCGAGGAGAGCTTTCCGGCTTAGCCCAGCCTCGGCTTTCAGAAAAGAGACTGCGAGAGAGAGCATGCGCACTAAACACACAACAGAGAGCGGGAGAGGGAGAGAAGGATTTTGTCTCTGGGTTTTTTTTCTATGGGAAACGAGTCCAAATGGCTCTTTGAGTGCTCCTCCACCCAGGTGTGCCGCGGACCACCAAAATTTTCTCTGTGGACCACTGGTTGGGGACCTCTGTTCTAGTGGGCATTAGACTGGGTGGGATACAGACATTTCCACATAAGCACCAGCTTTGCCCTCAGACTTTTTTCCTTTTTTTTTACTTCATTGCTTCATCTTCATTGCATTTTGTTCTCTCCATTGAGCCACTAGTACTTCATTCAGGGCTGCATATGCCTTTAACCAGTGAATATGTATGTTTTAGTTTGTGAGAGTAAGACTTAATCTTACATTCTTAATCATTACCTTGAATTTTAAATGTGATATATTAGTTGAGTCAGATTCCTGAGGTTGAATTGAGGCAGGTTTCTGCCACTCAAGTGAGTCATTTTCTCCTGCTTCAGGTGGAAAGAGAAAAAGTCGAGAAGAAGTTGTTGCTGCCATTGCAGTTACCACGGTCAACAGAGCTGCAGTCCATCTGGAGAGAGTTTGTGGCATGGATGTTGCTCTCCTTACTTAACTTGCAAAATAGAACACCTCAATGTTTCCAAAGGTTTGCTTTTCCTGAGGATTTATGTCAGAAATAGCTCAGAATGTGACCTATTCTGTTCTTGATAGGACTGAGTTTTAGTACCTTTAGGATAGTTACTCAAGAAATTATTATGGCTTAGCTTTTCCTCTAAGCTTCAACCAGAGGTTATAATTTAATGCTTTTTTCTGGATAATGTGATTTCCAAAAGGAAAGCTATGGTGGAGCTTAGTATTCAGTTAATAGAAGTGCCCAATGCCCATCAAGCAAATTGAAAGGCATGTGCCATGAGTTTATTGAAGTGCCTTTCAATCTGGGCAGGAATAACTACTTCTTGTAATGAATTCAATAAATTGAGTAAACTTTTTATACTTCCTTCCCTGAGAATATGATTATAGTTTGGAAAAGAACTTTTCTAAGTTAAGAACAAAGCTAATAGTTGGGCCCTCTTGAATATCTCTTTGGACAGAGATTTCCAAAATTATATGGAAGGATATATGACTTTAATTTAATTTAATTTAATTTAATTAATTTATATTGTGCCTTTATAATTCTTACAAATAACTCAAGGTGGTGAACATATCCAACATACCTTCCTCCTCCTATTTTCCCCACAACAGCCACCTCTGAGTTGGGTTGAGCTGAGATAAAGTGACTGATCCAAAGTCGCCCAGCTGACTTTCATAGCTAAGGTGGGATTTGAATTCACGGTCTCCTGTTTTCTAGCCCAGTGTCTTAACCACCAACCTGGTTCTGTACCAGCATTTATTTTTATTTTTGTTTTCTATCACTCTGATATTGTTTTCTCCTTCATTGTTTGCATTTGTTTTGTTTTGGTCTTGGAATAGAAAACCAAGCATCTCTATGGTGAAAATAATAATCTGTTTAATAATAAATTTGTTTTTATTTCACAGAAATAAGAAATGTCTATGGAATGCCATACCACCTTTCTCCAGAGAGGTCTATTGCGGTAAGAGAAAATGGTTTTATCCTGCTTCTGACCATACTAAATGAGGGTGAAGAGAAATCAGTAAATTATATCATACCAGAAGAGATGATGCAAAGATGAAAGTATATTCGCACTTCTTCCATTATGATGAAAGAAAATTAAGACTGTCTTCTTTAGGAATTAACATAGAGGTTGTATTAATTCTTGGGTATCCAGCCCAGCTTTTCTCATTTTCTTCTCTTTTGCCCTTAGGAGAGGCAAAGTTGGTAGGAGACCCTGGTATAGGAGAAAGCTATTAGGCTGCAATTAATATTTCACTATCAATTTAAGAGTCTACATTCAGAAATCTCCTGGAAACTTGTTTGATAACAACCACATATATTGTTTATATTTTTATTTGTCTTTTGGCATTTACCTATTACCAATTTTCATATGTCTATTGTATGATTAGTAATACAGGTAGCCCCTGTGAAAGGGTTGTTCGACCCCCAAAGGGGTCCCGACACAGAGGTTCAGAACCACTGACACAAGGCATAAGGCACAAATAGGAAAGGTTTGCATGGTAAAGGTAAAATTCCCCTTGCACATATGTGCTAGTTGGTTCCCAACTCTAGGGGGCATTGCTCATCTCCGTTTCAAAGCTAAAGGATCCCAGAAATGGACACTCGCTGGAAGAAGTTATGGAATATGTAGAAATGTTGTGGTTAGCCTTATGTACAGGTTAAGAATAGTTTTGCTGAATACAGGTAGTCTTTGATTTATGACAATAATGGAGTCTGCCCATTAAGATTGGGAGGTGATGGTCATTAAATGAACCACTTTGTTTAATGATCCCCATCCCTGCTCTTCCTAATGCAATCATTAAACAAATGTGCAAGTTGTTAAAGTTGGTTCTGGGCCGCAGTCATGCTGTCTAGGGATATCAAGGGATGGGGCAGATTGCTCTCATTCCCAATGCGATCTGTAGAGCTTCCAGAAAGAGGTGTGTGTGAAAAGATAAATGAGCAATTGGTAATGGAGGCAGTAAGAGGAGTGTGTGGGACCTATTGGCTTGGCAAAACAGGCCCAGTGACTATGGGGACCAAGTTGGATGGGATGGATGGGGGGCATGCTGCAGGAGCTCTGTGGTCAGTCATAAGGTTGAACAACCATGAGAGCACTACAGCTGCCATAAAACGAGGTTGCAGCTAAATTTGAAACGAGGTTGCAGCTAAATTTGGCAGAGTCCATCATAACTTTGAACCATTGCTAAGTGACCCGTTGTATGTTGTGGACTACCTGTATTGCATTATATATATGTAGAAATGCTGAGATGTTGGTATTATGACACAAGAAACATCTTGTGGCCATGTGACATGAAATATGCTGTAAATTGGAGTAGATACTGTATAAAACCCGGCAGTGGGCATTAAGAGGATGTACAAGGTTTAAGAGTGATCTTTTTGTGTTCTTCTGCAGAATAAAGTCTAGTTTATAAATCCTACTTTGGTCTGCTCAAAGGCACACCAGTATTGGGTTGGGACAACAGGAGGAATAATGTTGCAACTCCTAAAATTTCCAGCCACAGGAACCTTTTTTCACACATTCCTCACGCTTGTGTGCAAATATTTAGGTTAAATTGGTTATTTCAGTAAATCTGTAGGTGAATGTACACTGACTGATTTCCATATGGTGCATTGTTAACATGATATTTTTCTGCTTAGCTACATGCTGTTGTAAAAATATCCAAATAAAGAAACAGGAGACAACAATACAGTAAAATAATTCTTACTTTAGAATCAGAGGTTTATTTCATGAGTAATTTGGAACATGAATAGACATCATACCAGCACAATCTTTCAGCATTACGTACATCAATTACTTACATCAATAATCCATTGCAATGTGTTCCAGAGATAGTAGCTAGTTCCAGCAAGCAATAGCTACCATCGATGGCCATGATTTGAGATCCATCTCCTTCTTTTATACCCTTTTTTTTGACAGCCATTCACTAAGTGGAATTTTACTGGAGTTGTTTCCTTGTTCTCTCATACTGACCGCCAGTTAACACATGCTTGTGTGTACATGTGAAATCTACCATCTGCTACTTTCAGTTCCCTATTTCCCAGTGTCCAGGATATTCTTAGTTCAAAATAGCTCCTGAAACAAATTACTTTGAAAATACATGTTACATTATTGTGCTAGCACAGATTACAAATATTTAGTTATCCTTAGGAAATCATTCTAGCTGACATTTTAATATATAGCATTTTATTTCAGGCCTGCTATCATTCTGAGGCCTATATAATTTTGGCAATTTCAAAGCCCAGTTTTCCTCTTCTTACAATGCAAACTTGCTATTTATGTGCAGTTGTTTAGAAAAGACAGAATGTAGGTGCAAAAGTCTAAACACCCTTTATAAGATCTTTTTTGGGAGAAGTATTAGCTTCTAAACATTTCTTATAACCAGTTAAGTATCTTTTTATTCTTCCTTTGAAATGTTTATCTTTTTTGTGCTTTTTAAAAAAAATCTATTCTTTCTTAACAGAACTAAGTAACTCTTCTAACTCAGAAATATTTTTAGGACTCCTTATGTCTGCTGCATGTTTGAAATCCCACAAGTTGCAGTAATATTCAAATCTGGGGACTGTAAACTCCATTCCAAAACCTTTCTCTGAAGCATACATTTTAACCAGTGATATCTAAATATTTTCATACAGCTAAATATCTGTTAAATTTTATTTACTTATCTTTACTGGGCAATAAATGTCCGTTTTTTTGTTTTATTTTTTAAAGTGGCTTTCTGGTATTATTTCAGTACTTTCCTTTTGGATCGTGACACAATATTTTCTTCTTATGGGCCTGTAGAATAAAAAGGAAATAAGAGAGAGCAGACAAGTGGTGGAACCTAAGATACCGGTAATTGAAAAGAAAAAAGGAGCAAAATCAAGGACTGGAAGAAAGGCTTTGAAGGTAATTTATAATACATATTTCCATATGCTGTGTGAAATAAGCCATATCTTAATTATATACATGTTTTTGATTGTGTGAACATTCATATGTATGCATAGATATCTGGGGAGTAAAGGAGAATCTTGTCACATGTCATAACATCCATCATAGGAATGATGAGATTAAGTATTGTACATCATCATGCAATTTCCAGTTCTCATAAAACATTGTGCTGCTCCCTCCCTTGGTCACATGATTGTGATCCAGCAATTGTTCACACTTACAGTCGATTGTCAAGCACCCCACAGTCTTATTTATTATATTTATTTATTTATTTATTTATTACATTTTTATGCCCAACTCCCGAAGGACTGGGTGGCTTAGAACAGAGATAGCAATAGCACTCAGATTTTATATACTGCTTATCAGAGCTTTACAACATTCCCCAAGCAGTTACAGAGTCAGCATAT
>JANHGC010000538.1:246315-264926 GCA_027560395.1 Boaedon fuliginosus | reverse complement strand
ATTGTAAATCATGCCCTTCTAATGTCAATATTCTTTTGTTCTCCAAATTTATCCACTCCTTCATCCACGTGAGCACTGAAGCCTGATAATACAGCCAATCATTTGTATAAACTCCTTGTCTTTTAAAATAGTTTGATTCATTGCCCATCTTGGTTTCTTCTTTTGTCACTTCCATGTAACTTTTATGGGGTTATTGTCTGCCCAAATGTTCGTTTCTATGTCAATGTCTTGGACATCTGTTCTCATCTCTGACATCATCCACACCATGTCTATTCTCGACCATGATTGATGTCTGTTTGAGTAGAATGTATATTGGTTTGTCTTTGGGTTTAGCTCTCTCCATATATCCTGTAAGCCTATTTCTTGTGTCATTTCAAAAAAAGGTTTTTGGAAGCATTCTTCTTGTTTTTTTGCTTCTTTTACCGCTTCTATAATCTATTTTGTTTGTTTTTGTATGACTGTGTTTTTAATGTTTTTTTTACAATAAGTTGTTTAGATTTTTATTGTTAGTGTTTTTATGATGTTTTATTGTATTTATAATATGTTATTAGCCATCTTGCGTTCCCCTTGATCGGGGCAGAAAGGCGAGATATAAACTTAATAAACAACAACAACAACTATTATTATTATTGTTGTTGTTGTTCTTCTTCTTCTTCTTGTTGTTGTTATTATTTTGGCATCCATGATTGTGTTGAAGTCCCCTATTATACATATATTTTCATAGTCCATGTCAGTTATCTTTTTATAAGGTCTTCTGTAGACAAGGTTGTCCCCTATCTCCTTTGCTATTCATAATGACGTTAGAAATATTAACAAGGAAGATCAGGCAAGATTCGGAGATAAAAGGGTTGAAAATAAAGAAGGGAGAATTTAAATTGCAGGGCTTTGCTGGTGATCTGGGTTTTATACTAGAGGACCCTCAGGAAACAGGACCCAAACTAATTGCGACAATTGAGGACTATGGGGCAGTTGAAGATAAATAAGGGAAAAAACCAAAAATGTTAGTTAAGAATATGACGGAAAGCCAGAAAGAGGAATTGGCGCGATTGACAATTTTGCAAATCACCCAGAAGGTGAAGTATTTGGGTGTAATTATTTCAGCAAGATGTGTAACAATTAAAGAAGATAATTATGACAAATTAAAAATACCAATATGTACATAGGAAACAAGAATGTATCGGTTGCAAGGGAGCCAATTCCAGGAAACACCTGGAACACACAACAGTCATTGTAGAAATGAAATTGATATGTGTTGTTTTATTGTATATAGATTTTCTTTTTTGTTCTTTTTATTTTTAAATAATAAAGTTTTTTTTTTTTTAAAGTCTTCTGTAGAACTCTTCCTGCTTATTTTTTGGTGCGTATATTGCAGTCAGAAGGATCGGTTCCTGGTTTATCAACCTCTCCACCACTGGTATTCTCCCTTCTTCATCTGCGCATATTTGTTTGGATTTTAAGAATTCCCTAACGTATCGTGCCACCCCTCTTTTCTTTTGGTGTATTCGTGATGAATACAATTACACAATTTTGGGGTATTCCAGTAGGTTGCCATGTTGCTATTTCATATGCATTTCTTGAAGACAAATTATATCCAATTTTAATCTCTGTAGTTTTGTGAAGGTTTTTTTCCTTTTTATGGAGGAGTTCAGTCCATTTGGGTTAAGAGATAGCATCTTTAGTTCCTCTTCCATCTTTTCGTTTATATATAGGTCTTACCCTTCTAGTTGTTCTTATCTCTCTCTGTCCTTTTGCTCTTGCACTTTCTCGTTCTGCCTGCTCCTTTTCCACCCTCACCCTTCCTTCTTGATCGAAGGCTTTTTCTTCTATTTGGATTTTATCTTGACTTTTGCTCCCTATCTCCTCTCTTCCTCGATTTCCTCTTCCTCCAACAGTCAAATTCATAATCCACGACGCACACTAGTCTATCCACACTGTTAATTATTATAGTCCTTTTTAAAGATCCTTTTATGAGTTAAAATTTGTAATCCACCAAGGCCCCAAAACCCATCAGGGCACTAAGCTTTCGTTTCAAAACAGCACCTAGATGAAAACACAATTTCCAACTTCCCCAAGGATATTTCCGCTTCTTTTTTTCGCTTTTCCGCCATTCAAGCTGGTTAACCTCCTCACAGATTGTCTCTGGATATCACGAGAGTCTTTATGGAGTCTTTATAAATATTGCATCAGACACTTGCTTTTTTTATGCGCTCTTTTGGTCAGTAGACGGCATCCTTACTCTCTTTTTTTTTAATGCTGAAAAAGCTTCTCCTTTAGGCGTTCTAAATCCAACATCAGTCCAAAAAATAGTAATAGGTATATTCCCAATAATCTTAGAATATTTAAAGTTCTTTCAAAGTAGGTGAAAGACTGGACTTTCCTCTAACTCAGACTCAGTTCCTTTATAATCATTTCTGCCGTTCTCTCCCGGATATGTCACTGCCTCTAACAGCTCAGTCGCCGCTATTTTCGTGGCGCAGAAATTCTGCTCCACCCCTTTTTTGAGTCTTACTCAATCAGGATAAATTCACTTGCAGAAGATTAGAAAGCTCTCACCAGGACAGCCACGTTGCTCTTTGATTTTTCTCTTCCTGTCTCTCACCAAGCTGTCACAGCTTCGGGTCGGCCATGCTGACCATCTTCTCTCCTGCAGTCCTAAGACTGCATTGGCTTTTCTTGGCAGCTGGCGCACACTGCTGGTTCAGAACTTTACTTTCCTCACTCTTAAATTGCATTTTGTTGGATAGAGTCCAGGGTTCAAGTCCTTCAAGATCCTTCTGTATCTTGAGTCTGTCTCCTAAGGTGTTGGCTATTCAGCGCAGATTGGTGTCTCACCTGCAAATTAGATGAGTTCTATCCCTTCATCTAAACCATTTGTAAAGATAACCCAAAGCTGCTTTTTCAAGAGGCAACTGCACTTTTTGGGTTTTCTTTGAAGACATTTCACTTCTCACCCAAGAAGCATAAAAATAGATGCAAAGAATGAGTTAAGAGTTTTGTTTCCTCTCTGTTACCTGTCGCCTCCTTGCATCTTCTTCCATTAATGGACTGTTTCCTCCACTTTTTCACTGTTTATTACCTATTGAAAGAAACTTTTTGTTATTATTTTGGCATTTGTTGAAAGCCTTAGTTCATTCTGAGCTTTAGCTTTCCTAGCTGTCCTTGCAGATTTGGGCTATTTGCTTGTATTCGGTTTTGATTATCTGTCTCTCTTTCCATTTTTTATATTTATCCCTTTTTTTCTCTCAGTTTGTCAGTGCAACCATGCTGGTTTTATCTGGAACTGAAAAAAGAATGTTTTCACTGGTAGTTGGCTGTTGTCCTTCATTTATCTTCCCAGTGCAGAGTCCCATGGCAAAGGACCTGGTTCTGTTGCTCTGAACAGCTGAGAGGAGAGCCAGGCATTCTGGCCAGAATCTGCCTCTACTGCCACTAATTTAGAGACCAGGTAACCTGGCTCAGAGCCTTCTGGAACTGAATCTTCAGAATCTCCCCATAATCCAAGGATTTAGGTCACCTTATATTAAAAAAAAAAAACTTTGCTAAAGTTAGGAACATCGTCATTTACAGCCGAAACAATATGGGTATCCAAAATACCAAACCAAATGGATTTTTCTTTAACAATCAGAATCATAAAATGTATTTTCTGTTCTTCTCAGCCTAGTAACTTTTCAAGGGCAATTTTTTTTTGCATGTTGGACTTCAGTATTGACACTTAAAGAACATTCAGTCAACAGGTTGCCCCCGAGAGCATCAGGATCAGGATCCTGAGCTTCTGCTAAGACAAACTGCCCTGAGATCTACATTTTTAGCCATTTTCAATTCCAGGTTTTCAGTAGAGAAACTAAGGGCTATCTTTAACATCTGCAATCTTAATTATTTAAATTATTTATCTTAATTATTCTTGATAAGAATCTCGAATTGGAATATACATTTAATAATCTGGTAGCATATCTATTCTCTTTCCTATTTACAGACAGCCAAGTCAAATCACATTCAAAATATAGCTTCATACCTCTGGAGATTACCCTGACTTTGCCAGCTGATGGCTTGTTTTATTTCCTGTCCAAAATCCTTTGCAATATCTTCAGCCAAAGAGCCTTCCTCCAGTTCTTCAGAAATTAATCCTGAATTTGTGCAGAAAATGTCTTCCAGATACCGGTCAGCACAAAACGAATCGGGGTTTTCTTTTAGCATCTTCTCATCCCAGCTCTTTTCCATAGACTCTGCCAGATTGTTACACTGCCAAATCTATGCCGTTCTTTGGAGGTGCGGTCCACAAACAACTTAAATTACTATAGTTGTATCTGATCAGACGTGGTGAACGTGGGTCTGAGCTCTGTGTATTCACTGCTGTCTGAGCAGAGAAGGAAAAGAATCTGTAACTCACAGTACTGTGAGAAAACAGTGACACTCAGAGTTTTAAGGAAAAATTGCAACCCCATAGAAATCTACCTTCCTCATTTCCCCAAAAAAATATTACTCAGGAAAAGCTAACTAGGTTTACTTAATGACAGTTTAAGGCATCAAATGATTAATGCTATAGCACCGTGTATTATAATTTGTTTTATAATTTTAATAATGCCTTTATGGAACAACTCAAAAGAAATCTGTAAAGACACATTTTGAAATGTGTTTTCCTCACCCAGATTGAGATGCAAAAACCTGATTTTTTTTTTCTATGTCTGCAGAAGCTGAACAACCCATTCCTGGTCCTGGAATAATTCTCTAGCCTCTCAAAGAAAAATAGAATTTATCATGGCAGCAACATCAGCAGCAGCAAGCAATGATACTGACAAAATAATAGGCACATAATGATATCATCAAACAATTTCCATGATTCCATACTTGTTTCCTGGTATCTGATGCAAGTTTATCCCTGTCCACAAGTGTTTTGTACTTATCCTTTCCCCCCTGCTTTCTTGCCCTTCCGTTGCCTGGCCACTGCTGGGGTTTTCAGGTATGATGTGCTGATGTGGGCACTCGGCTTAGCTGGTCCCCTGCAGTGCTTGCAGCTGATGCTGGTCTGCCACGCGGCTGACAGACGCTGCTGCATGTGCTGCTACTCCGTTGGTCCTCTGCGCTGCTCTCAGCCACTGCTAGTCTGGCCTGCTGCTCGGGGCACTTCACTCCTCTACATGTAGCTCTGCACCGCCGCTTCTTAAGGTCTGCCGTGCTACTCACAGCCACTGGTCTGCTGCCCCCTAGCTCTGTTTCATTGCTGCTGGGTAGCCTCCATTTACACCACACTGGCTCTGCTCAGGTGCGAGGCTGGTCACTGGGCTGCCTCTCCGCCTCTCGGCTCGGCTGTACTGCCTTTGTTGTGGCTTGCCAGCAGCCAGCAGAGCTGGCAGCAGATTCAGACAGGGAAGAGGTTGTGGAGGAACCCAGGCCAGTCCTGGAGTTTGGGGAAGGCTCTGATGAGGGCTCTGCATCAGAGGCAGAGATGGGGCCCCGGCTGTCTGCCAGTTATCAGTTGCCTTTGGAGTTGGACCAAGAGGTGCTCCTCACAATCACTCATGCCCTCATCACCTCAATTACTACAACACACTCTACTTGGGGCTACCCTTGAAAAACATTTGGAAGCTTCAATTGGTCCAGAATGCAGCCACGTGAGTGATTATGGGTGTACCTCGGTGCACCCATATAATACCATTCCTCCATGAGCTGCACTAGCTCCCAATAGCTTTCTGGGTGCAATTCAAGGTGTTGGTAATGACCTTTAAAGCCGTACATGGCTTAGGACTGGGGTACCTTTGAGACTGCCTCCTCCCACCTTATGCCTCCCAGTGCCCAGTTAAAGCCCACAGGGTTGGCCTCTTATGGGTCCCATCAGCCGATCAATGCCATCTGGCGGGTCCGCAAGGGAAGGCCTTCTTTGTGGCTGTACCAACCCTCTGGAATCAGCTTCCCCTGTAGATCCGGACCATTCCTAACCTGTTAGCCTTCTGTCGGGCCACTAAGATCTGGCTGTGCCAGCAGGCTAGGGACCACTGATTACCCCCTGAATGGATGTATTAGTATGATTTTATTGTGAATTTTAGATGTTTTAAACTGTTTAAAATTTTTAGACTTGTTTTAATTTGTTATTATATATGTTGTAAGCCACCCGGAGTGGCTAACTAACTAACTAACTAACTAACTAACTAACTAACTAACTAACTAACTAACTAACTAACTAACTAACTAGAACTAGGGAGAAATTTTCTAACGGTGAGAACAATTAATCAGTGGAACGACTTGCCTCCAGAAGTGGTGGGTTCTCTATCACTGGAGGCTTTTAAGAAAAGACTGGACAGCCGTTTTCCTGAAATGATATGACAGGGCTGCCAAACGTGTGGCCCGAGGGCCAGATGTGTCACACGCTAGCATGCCTGGTTTAGCAAAGGGGGGGAAGTCCTGATACATCACGTGACGTGATGACGCCGTGATGATGTGAGTTTGACAGCCCTGATGTAAGATCTCCTGCTTGAGCAGGGGATTGGACAAGGAGAGCTCCATGGTCTCTTCCAACTCTGTTATTTTATTATGTTGGAGCACAACTTTTTATTTGTTGCACCAGCAATCCAGGTCCCAGAATGATGTTTGTGAAGGGACAGGGGGATATTAACAAATGAGGTGGTTCCTTGAGCTTTTCGGAGACTTGACCCCTTAAAAAAACCCTCAACCTCTTCAACAGCTCCCCCTCTCCAGTTCCTTGGGCCTGGGTCCATCCACTTCTGGAGAGTTCTCCCACCATGTCACATAAGACATTGTGCTGCTGCCAAACCTGGAGAACTTACTCACTCCTGCATTTTCCGAATTAAAATGATTGGGGATTATTTTGGTAGCATCATTTCAAGTGTTTAGATACAAACGAGTTGGGGAGGCGGTGTTGAGAGAGGGGAAAAATTAAATACTGCGGGAGAAGAAATTGAAAAACCAAGGAACAATGCCATGTTTCCAGTTGGTCTTAAAGGATCAATCTGTTTTCGTACGGAATGAAAAATCACGAGAAGCTTCACATGTTTTCACTTAAAAACTTCCATGCCTGTGATGTTCCTTGTCTTCAAAGAGAATTCACTTGAGACAACCACTTCCATGGGAATCAGCTTGGTCTTTTTCCGTAAGAATAAACTTTCGCTACAAGCTTGAGGCTGTTTTTGTGTTTCTTTTATGCAGACATGGTGATTCTGGTCAAGAAGAAGAAGACTCTTGCCCAACAAATTACTGCATGTTATTAGTAACACATGCAATGCAATGGGGGGCAGGGGTGTTAAAAAAATCTGCTGAGGATTTATTTTACCACAAAATATGATGATCTCCTAAAATGATCCATTCTATTTTTGCTAGAAAAAATGTATATGACATTTGAAAAAGCTGCATGAAAATCCGAGTATATTTGAGAAAGGTTTAAACAAAAAAGAAATGTAGGGCTACATTGAAATACAGCCAACAGTAGTAGAAGTTCCACAGAGCAAAGCATTTATTAGGAACAGTTGTATAGAAAGTGGCTGTTTCAGGCAGCACATGTTGAGTGCCAGCATTCAACATCAGTGAAGTGTGATGGTGCTGGCCTGACTAATGCAGTTTTCCTGCCACGTACTCCTGCCAAGTCTATTTAAAAGAAAAAAGCATTTCTAAAATCTACATTGGTAGAATTGTACAACAAAGAGCATAATTACATTGTCTTAATAGTTTTTCCATTTGAAGTAAGGAAATCCCCGTGGAATGTAATATCTTGTTCCTAATTTATTAGCACTAGATTAAATAATGTTCATTTACCATTTATTGGATAAATTCATCTACAAGCAACCAAGCCAGCCAACTGAGGAATCTTCCATTTTCTTTTTGAATTTATGCTTTAAATCTCTACACATTAAGCATTTTAGTGGATTATCTGGAACTCAAATGACTGATTATATTGGCAAACATCAAAATCTTAGTGAAGGATAGATTATCTTTCCTTCTATATTAGTATTTAGCTGTGCAGAATATATCATCGTAAGGTGGATGACTGGAGCCAAATGTCTTTCAAAGAAAACAAATCCAGGGCCCTTCGATATGTTTCCATGGGTTTGAAGGAGTGCTTCACAAAGTCCAAATCTTTGCTGTTAGCTTCACCAATACATCAAGGAAAATGAAGTCAGTGCTGGGACTGTGGTTGAGCAATGGAACCGGATGGCTGGTTTCTAGCATGATCTCTTTTCCATTCCTACGGCGTCTTCTTGAGGAACTTAAAGAGCATTGGGCCCTTTTTTTCTTCTGCTGGACAGAAATAGACAAGGAGGAAGAAGAAGGAAAAGGAGAAGGAGAAGGAGAGGAGGAGGAAGAAGAAAAGAAAAAAGGAGAAGAAGGAGAAGGAGAGGAAGAGGAGGAAGAGGAGTAGGAGTAGGAGGTGAAACAACTCTTCTCTTTTTTCTAAAATTGTGACAAAACAGCTGGTATATTTTCTAAGATGAAAATCAAACTAGAATCAGGAATCCAGGCAGCAACTGTTTTGACCACAAATGAGTCAAAATTCAAAGGAGTAATATCAATGCATGAACTGTGATCCTGGATGAACACAGAACATGCCAAAGCCAGCAAGAGATATTGACCCAGGTAACATGTATATAATTTGGGAAGAATGCATGTGCAGACAACCTCATTTGTCTCTCTTCTGAGAATTATGGAGTTTACTGGATCTGATTTACAACCTTGATTGTGGTGGTCATTAACTGAATGCTGCAGTTGCAGAGTAAACCAATAGTTCGCTGGTTTTGCCAGTTGCCTGACATGCGGTCATGTGACTGTGAGGAGAGGGGTGATTGGCTGTTAGAGCTGTGGAACCGGGTCATAAGTATCCCCAGAGGTCAGCCATATCTTCAAATGGTCACTAAGTGAGTGGTCGTAAATAGAGGACAACATGTAAATAAACAAAACATTCTTCCTTGAGTGATCTCTATGTCTATCTGTAAGAGCTTCTGTAGTCTTGCAAGATATATATTGGTGGGGAAACATGCTGGATGTTTTGATTTTTTCAAGGCAGGAATGTCAGTTATGTCAGAGATCAGTTGCAACTTAGCACCAAAATGGAGAAATCCAATACAGATTGTCTATTAAACCTTGAGGAAGTCTGGGGTGGGGCCAGGGGAAAGCCATAGTTTTGAACTATAGAGAATATTAGAAGGAAGTGAAATTTGATTGTCAGAGGACAATTAATGCTTTAGAAGCTCTTCATTCTTGTATGCAATCAAGATTCTTATTTAGTCTTGTGGTATCTACTATCTGGCTACTAAGTTGAGTTTATGCTGGGGAAATAAATTATTCTATCTCAAATCTCCTTTCCTTCTTCCTTTGATTTTCTCCTGAAATATTATCTTTAGTTTTCAAGAGCTCACTAGAATTCAGCCGAGAACAGTCCTGGTTTCTGCCAAGATGAGGTGATTATGTGTCCAGCTAGAACCTGCTATATCCTAGAATCAGCAATTCAAGCAGTTGAATTGGTCATTGGCTTGAAACCAAAACCAAAGGAACAATAGGAAGTTCTTGAAACTTGTAAATATGATGACAGTAAGTTGACTTATTCTGGGCCGCCTAGCTTGGGTGGATGGGGGTGGGGGGAATGTCTCCTATCAGAATCCTTGGCACACCCCAGCTTTCCCCAATCCAATTCTCTTAAAATGTGTTAGAGATACAACTTCCAGAATTACAAACACATTATAAAGAGATGCAAATGCAAATATGCCTTTGGAATTATTGAACTTTAGAAATTGATGCATCTTGTCGTGCATACATCAGAACTACTGCTATTTAAATTTGCAACTGCAAGAATTGAGATTTACGCTATGTTATAAAAGTGAAGTTTTATGAAAAGATGTACTGTTGGTATATGACACCAGACAAATTATCTAGAATGTATAGTAGTACTTCAAGTCTATGTTGGAAATGTGTACAAGAAGGGATATTTTATCATGCTTAGTGGACATGCAAAGAAGCTGGATTCAAATGTATACACTGATTCATAGGATATTAAAGATTAATACACATCTGAAACCAGAAATTTTCTTCTTGGGATTGATGGATAATAATTGGAAAAATGTAGATCTCTATACCCACAGTATGTTCTGTCTTCAAGATCTGATGTGGTGGGTTGTATGTAAATGGAGAAAGTTGATCCCTCAGATAGCTTGGTCTCATGTAATGAAGGACATTTTGCACTCTTTGTCTTTTATTTCTTCCTTCCTTTTTTATTTCTTTTTATCTATTTTGGCATGTAATAATTTTTGACTCTTTTTTTTTTAAACCCCTCTCAATAAAATTGTATTTAAAAATTGCAAGAATGTGTTCAGCCTTCATGAACATGGAGCCACGACAAATCCTGCAAAATTTTATAATAATAGTTTCTGAGTACACATTTCTTTCCCATGTATGGGTTCAGGTTTTCTTAGCAAAGAATGCATATTAAATAAGACTGGGTTATCGATAAAACTTTACTCATGGTATGAGACCAAATTAGAACATCAGTGCAAGTTCTAAAAAATAATAAAATATGATAAAATACAAATAAAGTGTATAACATAGTAATAAATTATAAAGTTCCTTAGGTAATGTAGAAGGTAAAAGAAAATGGCTAACTTCAGATTCTCTTTTAAAAACTTAGTCCAATATATGGTGAACAAAGGATAAATGTAATAGCATTAGATGTATTATAACAAAAGTTCTACAGGCTCTGTTAAATTAATCCCCTAATAGAAATAGCAGTTGCACGAAACTTGGCTTTGTTCTTGGATACAGCAGGAACTATTTCAGACAAGAAAAACAAAATTTACAGAACTTGAACTAAATATCTAATTAAAACTAAAATCAGTATATTATGTGGACATACGACTCTGAGTATATAAAACTTGGTTGCTATGTTGCAAGCCACATTGGCCTGTGCTCGATGTGTGAGATCATCACTACATTTTGTGGTGAAGCATGGGCTTTGAGCAGGATTTGAGGGGGGGTCTTTTTTTGAAAGTATGCTTTTGAGTTTGCTAATTAGTTTTTGCTGTGCATTTTCTATTAAGCCTCTTCCTCTGTCGCTCACTCATTTTTTCCCCCCTGCAGCAGTGATGGCGCCGTAATTCCATGGCTGAAAACCTGGACAAGCTCTTTAGCTTGTCCAGAGAACGGGCTAATAGTTAGGTCCATGCCAAAGGAGTGTTCTGCTGACAAGCAATATGACTGAGTGGGAGGATGGAAGGACGGGGAGAGAGGGAAAGAGTGATGACACTCAGAATAGCCATGATTGAACAGCGCTTGAGGGTAGTTGCCCCCTTGGTTTTTAAAAACTGTTTTTTCTATTTTTTTTTAACTTTTGAAAATTTTTATAATTTGTCCATCTTTCCATACATAGCCCCATTTGGGCTACATAGCAGTTTACCCTTTCTCTTTAATATGAATAAATAGTACTACTTAATACCATTCCACTACAGTGAATGTATGTGATATGCATTTACTCAACAGTTTATAGATATCTATATACTACTAAAACATGAGTGTATGTTTGGTATTTTGTAACCGTTTATTGGGACATCATAGAACACCCATTTTTGAATCAAGGTACTTCAGTTGGGCTAATTTACAGAATGTGTCCAAAATTCCAGAGCCATGACACCCGTAGGATTGGAATTTGGCTAATTCCCTCTAATCTCTGCATCCAATCAACTGGTGGCAAGGCCCAATGGACAAGACATCATTGGCTGCTTTGGAATCAAGGCTGAAACTTGAAATCTCTTATTAGCAATGACTGGTGAGGAAAGAACAAGGGAGTACTTGGATTGTGCCATTTCTGCTCCTTCCATGACCCCCAAACTCCCCTTCAGTCTCACAGACTGCCCGCTACTTGGTTTCTGGGAAGAAACAACGGGAGCTGCAGGCCACATGAAAAACTGCAACTGTGCTCCTTAGCTCCCTATTATGGCATGAACACAATGACTCTCTTCCTTCTAGAGAAGAACAGAGCTCACCTGCCTACAGCTGGCATGGCCCCAGCCAGCCCTACCTTGCCATACTAGCACTAAAGTCTCTTAAATGGCAGGCATTACAACAGGCAAACTGGGGATGGAGAAATTTGTGTATTTGTCTATTTTCCCACCTTTGTGATACAATGGTATGTTTCTTGTGCTGCTATGTGGACTGCCCAGACAACACTTAAAAAAATAGGTGTGTTTCAGAATACCTCAAATCTTAATGAATGAGTTATGAGTGAGCTAAATAGGGAATAATTTTGTGACCTTTGCCTTTTGGACCCCAAGTGCATGGGAAGAATAGGACTGCTTCACAACCAAAGCAGCATTCCAGCGGCATGCATGGAAGTGCATGTTATGCTTGAATGTGGTGCTTAGCCTTGCACATGCTAATTCTCAACCCAAGTAATCAATGGCGATCAATGGAGTTTGCAACTTTTGCTGTAATGATGAAAACGATGTTACAATGTGTGCTGCAAACTGTCCTCTTTGAATGAGCCTGACATTGTGAAAAGTTCTGGAAGTTGCATTAGAAAGCTATGATATTAATATCAGTCTGAACCTTCCTGTGGACACTGCAGATTTAAAGTCTAAAATTTAATAAAATTAGGTAGAAAAGGAAGTTTGGCAGAAGCCAAGGTAGTTTGGCAGAAGCCAAGGAATGTATTACCATATTGGAAACCCAGGTTCTGGTCTTTGGGATCATAGGATAAAACTTTAAAAATAGGTACCCCAATGCTCAAAACCCATATATAGCAATAGCACTTAGACTTATATACTGCTTCACGGAGCTTTATAGCACCGTCTAAGCAGTTTACAGAGTCAGCACGTTGCCCTCCAAGAGTCTGGGTCCTCATTATCTGCTACAACGTCCTACCTGCCAATAACTTCTTCAGCTTCAACCACAATAATACACGGGCAAACAATCGATATAAACTCCAGGTAAACGGCTCCAAACTCAATTGCAAAAAAGACAACTTGAGCAACAGAATAGTTAATGTCTGGAATACTCTATTTGACTCAGTTGTTACAGCCTCAAACCCTCACAGCTTCAACCTCAAACTGTCCACAGTGGACCTCACACCATTCCTAAGAGGTCTGTAAAGGATAAGCGCATAAGCGCACCGGCGAGCCTCCCATCCCTGTCTAACTGTTACTATTCACCTGTATACACCTTCTTTGTCCATGTTTACATTTATACTCTACCTGTTATCGTGTATATGTTTGACAAAACAAACAAACAAACAAACAAATTTTACTGATTTTGGAAAGATGGAAGGCTGAGTCAACCTTGCCCCAGTCAGAATCAAACTCCAGCACACTTGGCCTGCAATACTGCATTTTAAGCACTGTGCCACCAGAGCACTTCAATATAGCTTTATTGTACATAGCTTTATGTTGGCATTATATTGTAATGCATTAAAGCAAACCCACGGCTTGTTTAATCAGAATTGAATGAACTACAGTTAACAGGATACTTTCAGGGTTATGGTTTAGGCCATCATATGAAATCATGCTAACTTTCTTTTACACTGTACTAAGGCGTACTATGACGTTTGTATAGTCTCCCAGGGCATTACTAGACCTTTATGCAGTGCAAAATTTTATAGAGGTTATTTTCCTAGATTTGTATGAATCCCCCGATCTTTGAATCAAAATCACACCATTTATTTCACAGAAATGTGCTTGCTTAAATTGCACAGACTCTCACCATGCAGGATTCCACGAAGAATGAATTTGGAAACCCCCAATAGAACAAAGCCTGATACCACGAAACTGCTCGATGTAGAGGAAAAACTGACAATGCTTAAATTTAAAATGAAATGTGGAGTCATGCGCTCACATTTCCAGTGTCTGGCAAACAGTAACGGATCATACTTAAGTTGTCTATTGCTAAAGCTTGGATATTCATAATAGAAAAAGAGGCACATCTTACTTAATGGAAGCATAATAGTTTCCAAGATGTTAAATTGTTGAATAGTGTCTCCTGGATTCCACATGGCTTCAGGGCCAAGCTACATATTATTTGTAGATATTTCTGAATCATCTGCCATGGCTCTTTATCCCAGGGAGACGGGGGTGATCTAAAATGCAGAAGCAATGGGAGAGGGATTTAGAACTGCAGATTCCCTATACCCATAAGTCACTTCCCTTCTGGGATTCTAATTGGGGTTTCTAATTGGGGTTTTTGGTTCCCATTTCACCCCCTCCTGTGACTATTGCTTTAATTATACAATCATTTCTATCCTGTCTTTTCAACCCCAAATTACTCCGCTTTCCTTCCCAGTTGGCTCTTAATATTCCATTCGTATAGTATCGCTATGATGGAAAAAGGGACACGCATATTCTTAGGAGGATTGCTAGTTTTTTTAAAAATATTTCTGATAATCATTGTATTTCATGTATATGCATCAACCCACAGATGTTCACAATTTTCAGTCCTGGGGTTTTAAAGAAAACAGGCTAGTACCATTGGCAGCCTTTAAAACTTAAGTAAGGATTATGGATAGAAGTTTTCAGAGTTCTTAACACTTGACCTTGGCACTGAATGCTTTGGAAAAATCCTATTCTGGTCTTAAATCACCGAAATAAAAGTAAATAAAATGACTGTTGCAAACTTTGAGTAGTGATGCTTCCAATAATTTTACAAAACAGACATCAGTTTTCTAAACAGTAAGGACTGGAAGACTGGCTTGGATTCCAGTAATATACTGACTGTCTTGTCTTGAACTCAAATTCAGATCAATCAGTTATTTTGGATTGTATCTATGTATCAATTTTTATACTATTTTGTTTATAGTAACAGCAGCTGATGGCCTCTTGATGTGAAATGAATGATTCCAGTCCATTTTCATTTTAGTGATTCCCAGAATGTCAGTGTTTATTCTTTGACTCTGTCAACACCAAATTTCCCAAGATGATTTTAACATCCCATATACTAATCTTACATATATCTAAGGGCTGTGGTGGTGCAGTGGTTGGAATGCAGTACTGCAGGCTACTTCTGCTGACTGCTGGCTGCTAGCAGTTCTCTAGTTCGATTCTCACCTGCTCAATTCTCAGCCTTCCTTATTCTGAGATCAGTTAAATGAGGACCCAGATTGCTGGGGGCAATATGATGATTCTGTAAACTGCTTAGAGAGGGCTGTAAATCATAGTATATGTTCTGGCCTGACAGTGGCCAGTGGAACTGGCAGCAAATTTGGACAGTGAGGAGGTTGGGGAGGAACATGGGCCAGTCCTGGAGTCTGGGGAAGATTCTGATGAGTGCTCTGCATCAGAGGCAGAGATGGGGCCAGGGCTGTCTGACAGTTATCAGCTGCCTTCGGATTTGGGCATCAGTGGGGCAGAAGAACAGCTGGAGCCTGTTCCCTTTGTGTGCATTCGCAGAGCTGCCAGGAGAAGGGAACAGCTAAGGAAGAAGGATCAACTTGGGAGTAAAGCCACAGGTGGATGGTGAATGGCCCCTCCCATAGGAAATAAAGAGGAGCGAAAGGGGAGTGGTGTTTGCAGGAGACAATTAATTCAGTTTATTAGGGTGAAGATCTGTTCCTGACTACTTGCCAAGTATTGTCTGCTGCAGAGTGGCATTTGGGAGATACAGTATTGGCCGGGCAGCTCTCCAAGCCGGATAAAGGTCTGCAGTTGTGAACTCTCTTGAAAGATTGTTGGCCGGGACTTTGCTGGACTGGAATTCACTTTAAACTAAATAAAAGAGGTTTTATCGGGATGAGGAGTTGGCTTCGTGCTTTTGGGAAGCCTAGGTGAGAACAGTATATACGTCTAAGTGCTGCGTTTCTCAGTCATCCAGCTCATGATTGTCCCAAAGGTGCTTTTTCAAAAGGCAACTGGACTGTCTTTGTTTTTCCTTGAAGAAGTTTTGCTTCTCATCCAAGAAGCTTCTTCTGACTGAGAAGTGAAACATCTTCAAGGAAAAACAAAGAAAGTCCAGTTGCCTTTCAAAAAAAGCACCTTTGGGACAATCTTTCCTACCTTCTCACCATTGAGGTTTCCTCTTGCCTCTAACCCCAATAGCAGCTAAAAGGTGTTCCCAGTAAATCCTTGTGAGTAGCTCATTAGATAGGTTCTTACTTCGTAGGCTAATCTTCCAGTATATTAACATTATCCTAGTTATGAATAGGCATTGGATTTTATAGGCAGAATAATGGAAGTGGATTGCTATTTTATTCTCCAGTGGGTTATATTTTCTCTAATCTTTAATTTATTATCATGGTCAGTGCACAGTTCCAACATATCCTGAGGATGTGCAAGCTCCTTTACCACTATCAGACAACAGTCATAATTTTTTAAAATGTATTTCTTTGTCAACCCTGTTTCTTGGATCATTTCAGCAGTTGATTCAGATCCTTTATCTGAATATCAACTCTGATGTGAATATCAAACTTTCAGCAGACTTTTATCAGCTCTTACGAGCTATAAGTCAGACAATCTACCCTGAGAACACTACTTAAACAACTCTATCAGGAAATTAAAACAATGTATTTTGTTATCTTCACACATTACTCTGTCAATATCTTGTTGGCTAGAAGTTGTGGGAACCACATTAACCTGGTTCACGCACTGTATTCACCCATGGTTTGCTAATCCACAGTTTGCTGAAGAAGCCATAATCGACTGAATTCATTTTGATAGATACAACGTTCTCTAAAGGAAACCCATATAGGTAGTCCTCAACTTACAATAGTTCATTTAGTGACTGTTGCACTTACAACAACATTAAAAATGTGGTCATTTTTAAAGTATGGTGGTTTTTCACACTTGCAACCATTGCACTATCCCCATGGGCACACGATCAAAATCCAAATGCTTGGCAATTGGTTCATATTTATGACGATTGCAGTGTCCTGGGGTCATATGATCCCCTTAAACTCAACGAAGAAGCCAAATTCGTTTAACAACTGTGTTACTCACTTAACCATTGCAATCATTCACTTAACAACAGTGGCACAAAAAGTTGTAAAATGAGACAAAACTTACTTAACAAATACTTAACAAACAAGCAACAGAAATTTTGGGCTAAATTGTGGTCATATGTTGAGGACTACTTGTAGGTGGCACATAAATCGAATCAACAAATATATAAACAAATAAATAAAATAGATTGGAGACATCCAGAAGACTGTTTTTCTTTATTAAGCTAGCAAAGAAATAGTGATTGCCAAACTCGCAGAAAGCAATGCCAAGAACTCTGATATTGGGTCACGGTAGATCTGGCATAGATTATGTTACATTCTTAGGGATACAGTCTAATTGAATAATTGTTTGACAGTTATCTAATAAGGAAGCAGAAGGTGCAGGCTTATTTAGAGAAGAGAAATTGTACCACATTAGCAAATAGCTTATCAGATGCACAGCTATCAAGTAAATTACCATTTCAGGTTATTGTAACAACGTTCCTCTTATTTTCTAAATTTTGCAAATCCTGAATGAGTTTATCTTTATCCTTGGGTAAGTTAGCATAATTGGAGGACAGCTGACCTACATATCAAAACTTCCTGTAGAGACAGAAAGGATGGTTACATAGTAAAGAATGTGAGTTTTGCTAATGTCATGAAGATTTGCTACTTGCATGAGAGTTCGACCTCGCTTACGTTCGAGGCAAGAAAAATAGTGCATTGCAAAAAATCAGTTTTATATGGGGTTGCAAATAACTACCAAGTTCTAGGCAGTTCACAATGCTTATTGGAGATCACTTCCAATGCTACTAGAATACTAATGTTTAAAATATGATTCTGCAAACTACAATACCAACAAATTTATTCAAATAAAAACCAAGAGAAACACCTGCAAATAAATAATATTTATCGAGTTCCCCTTGATCGGGGAAGAGAGGCAGGGCATAATCTAATAAAATAAATAAAATAAAATAAAATAAATATTTACTAGTGAATCGGGCTCTTCATTCAAGGCAGGGCATTTGCCCTACGTGATGGTTTCAAGTTGCAATTGAAGAAAAAGGAATCAATAAACTTCAAACATTTAACGAGTAATTAGTTTAATGTTAGTGCAAGTAGCATCACAAGAATGCCAGCAGTAAACAAAGAATGTTGATCCCAAATATCATAGTTTCGGAATGTTTATGTAACAAAATCTCTTGTTAGGGTGACTTTGCCATGGAAGTTGACAGTCTTTTTAAAGAATGCTTAAGGGCAGAGGTTACAGGCAGAGTTTATTTTCCCAGTAGATTTAACTCTGCACTGAAAATTAAGGACTGGAACTTAATTAGCCCAAGAATTAGGTATTTTGATCATCACAGTGACTCAGTTCTTTTCCTCTCTCTCTCAGTGAGATGCCATTTTTAGTCCAATTCCACACTGCTGTGGAAACACTGCTGTGGAAAATCTGTGAGAAGAATCAGGAAACTGTCCCACACAACTTGCATTCAAGTTGGTGGGAACATCTGCAAGTAAATAATGTGTTTATAAAGGGAAAGAGAGATGAAGAAAGGCTATCTCTTCCCTCAGGAAGAGGATGAGTTGAAGGTAGAATTTGATCCTAGTAAATCTTTGAATGCTTTGTTAGTCAATCAGGAAGAACTTTATTATTTATTTATTTATTTATTTATTTATTTATTTATTTATTTATTTATTTATTTATTTATTTATTTATATTTATACC
>JANHGC010000538.1:209116-220012 GCA_027560395.1 Boaedon fuliginosus | reverse complement strand
CAGCCCTCAATGAGTTTGACACCCCTGCTTTAAGCTATATAAATAATTGTAAATAAAATCACCATAACTATTCTTTGAGACAGAGCTTTTTCTCCTCCGCCTTGAAGGAGGAGGTGGTGAGGTCCCTCCTCAAGAAGCCTACTTTGGACCTGACTCTTCTTAACAACTATTGTTTGGTCTCCAACCTTCGCTTTGTAGCGAAGGTTGTTGAGAGTGTGGTAGTGCGTCAGCTCCCGCAATTCCTGGATGAAGCTGTTTATCTGAATCCTTTTCAGTCCGATTTCAGGTCTGGTCACAGCACAGAAACATTGGTCGCATTGGTAGATGATCTCTGGCGTGCCCAGGACAGGGGTTGTTCCTCTGTCCTGGTCCTACTTGACCTCTCGACCATGGTGTCACACACACACACACACACACACACACACACACACACACATCTTTCTGCTCTTTTCTTTAAAAGGTAGAAGAATTATACGAAGCATACAGCATTCAGTGTAGACTGCGAGATGGTGCTTCAAATATGAAACAGGCCTTTTCCTTGTCTCCTTCCACTAAAGCATCAAGAGAAAGCCTGGTAGAACTCTACAAAAATCTCCAAGAATGTACAGAGGTACCTCTATTTTTACACTTCTTGATTCTACTTCAGGTTAGATATAAAAAGTCATTATGGAATCTGTTTTTAAGAAATAAGTATTATATCTACTTTATACATTCCTTTTTTTTTTTTTTTAGAAAAAAGTTTTATTGGTTTAAAAACATACATTAAAAACACACATTTAAAACATACATCTACTTTCTACATTCCTAATGAGACTGGTTTGAACTTCATTCCGCTCACATTGGTTGGATCCCAGAGAGTTTGCCCTGAATTAAGTAACTGAGTTGGGGTCTTTACAGATGGACTTGGTGCAAGGAGAAGTGAAAGGAAAATTTGTAGAGGAAGCATGTTATTAATGGTGAAATAAACAGGTAGTCCTCAACTTACAATGTCATGACATTGAAAAAAGTGACTTATGACAGTTTTTCACACTTAAGACCATTGCAGCATCCCCATGGTCATGTATTCAAAATTCAGATACTTGGCAACTGACTCATAGTTATGATGGTAGCAGAACACATATTAATGTTCAGTCTACCCAGCCATTCAAGGACAGGATGGCCTATGATGAAAAAAATCAGACATTGGGCCAGTGTAAGCTCTTGATGAGCATTCGGACACAATGTGATGGATAGTTGGTCAAGGAGCACCACAGTCACACTGGGAGTTATAGACAAGACCCCCCCCTTAAACATTTGAGTCTTGGCAGACACCCTGTTGGGTACGGATCCTGTTCAGAGTTGACCAATGCTGGCGAGGAAGATCAAAACCTGGCACCTTTTGTGTATTTGGAAGTAATCTGTGGATTTCTATCAATTTAACCATTATAGTTCCCTTTACCCCAAAATCTTGGGCACTGTCTTTGATGAAATATTTTGAGAAATGTCTTAAAGTACTTTTCCCCTTGCAGAATCCTTGTCCCCACGAACAGATTTAATCATGTCTTAATCCTTGTTACCCTTAACAATGCATGGGAAAGATAGAGCATATAAAGCATTTTTGAAGCTTTTTAAAGAGTCTGCCAGCAAAGAGAGTATAAGGATACCCAAATAAACTAAAAAAAACCCAAACTTTCCAGGGCACTTTTTTTTAAACGATTGTTTTACACAAGTGATAATGAGATATGTTAAATGATAATGAAATGGGTTACTATACTTCCACGAAAGGGCATTTCTCTATTTTTGGTTGCAGATCAGCCAGCTGTTCTCTTTTGTACTCTCCCAAATTTAGGGAGTCAGATTAAATAGCCAATAATCATGTTGAGAGATTGTAAAGATCAGGTCCTTTTAATGCCAGAATACGCTCAGTCTCATTGCTCTGTATTTATCTTTCAGGATATGTGTTTGATTGAGGGGACCCTTGAAGTACATTTGGGGGAGTTTCACTTAAAGATGAAAGGTGAGCTGAATTGTTGAAATGCTTGGAAGGAGCTGATATATGACATTAGTTATGAAGAATAAATCATAGATTCAGAAAGATACACATTGTTGTCCTAACACAGTGGTGTCAAACTCAAGACTGGTGGGCCAGATCCAGCCCACAGGGTGCTAAGATCTGA
This sequence comes from Boaedon fuliginosus, assembly GCA_027560395.1. Classification (NCBI taxonomy): domain Eukaryota; kingdom Metazoa; phylum Chordata; class Lepidosauria; order Squamata; family Lamprophiidae; genus Boaedon; species Boaedon fuliginosus. The sequence goes on along the minus strand of JANHGC010000538.1, from coordinate 217,856 downwards.
CCCACGAGCCCACCTGTAAACAGTGAAGTACTGGCCTGTGGTGCCTCTGCCAGCGAAAACAGAGCTCGGGAAGGCCATGTTCAGCCCTCCCGATCTCCATTTTCACTGGCAGAGGGTTGCAGGAGGCTGTCACAGCCAGAAACAAAGCTCCAGAGCTCGTTTTCACTGGCAGAGTGCTTGGGCCACCACCGGCGCCCCTGACATGAGTGATGTTGAGTTGGTCGTGCCCACCAACATGCCCCCCTGAGGTCAAACACAACCCTGGTGAGGCCCTCAATGAAATCAAGTTTGACACCCCTGCCTTAACCTAAGAAAAGATGCTGATCATAACGGGGAGCTTCCCAGTTAGACTTTTATTATGGAATTGCCTTGGCTTCTTCATGTGTTACCAATAAGGAGAGTGTTTGTAGCTCAGGGTTGAAATGAAGGGTCCTTGCGGCTGTCTGAGCTTGGTTGCTTTCTTGCAGACGTTTCATTACCCAAACTAGCCGCCTCGAGTTCCCCTTTGGGTGAAGAGAGGCAGGGTATAAATACGATAAATAAATAAATAAATAAAATAAACTATGTAACTTCATCAGTACAGGGAATAAAAACACCAAAACACCTCCCATCAGCAATCAGTGTCCAGATGAGCATCGATTAACTCCAGAATTAACAACAGACTACCAATTCTTTAATGCTTGCATTCCTTTCACCTTTTGGGTGGGTTAGCACCTTTTGCAATTTGTCATGAAGTTCTCCCCTGTTTTCCATCACTGCACACTGGCTATCAAGATAATATTGCTTTCAAGTGTATGTATCTACTATACATACATTTAAAAGCAATATTTTCTTGATAGCCATCAATTCTAATATTAGTTATGCCCAAGCACATACTTAAGAAGTGGCCTGTGACTGGAAACAATAATTAACTTATCTCTTAAACTTACCATTTAGTATGCTTCACAGTTCAAGTTTTCCTTGGTCAATAAAGCTCACATCTCAGGTTCCAGTTTCATTGTAAAAAGAATTCTTTTTCAATATTGGCGCCAACTGTAACCAGTGTTCCTTCTAGTTTTGCTTTGGCCAGGTCTACTTGTAAAAGTTCAACATTCTTCAGCAAATAAAAGAATGCCTTCTGACCTTGAGATATTGTTAACTGGCGTTTAGATTTCTGTAAATTTTTTGAGCCACGTTGATAGATTTTTCTTGGCAACTTTGTAGAACTCTGTAGAGTCTAAACACTACAGAGAGATCCTTCTTCTAGATCAGGGCTGTAAAACTCATGTCGTCATGGCAGCGTCACGTGACATATCAGGACTTCCCCCCTTCGCTAAACTCGGCGTGGGCTTGGCCAGCACATGGCATGCCCGGTCCAAAGGCCCTGAGTTTGACAGCCCTGTTCTAGACAGATTTAATTCCTCAATATCAGCAAAGCTTTAGCTGCCCTTACTTCAATTATAGATTACCCTGGAATCCATTCCTGTCTTTCAAACTTACCAGCTGGGGGGATCCTATCCTGGTGCTTGTGCTCTTGTTGGCATCTTGGCCAGAATCAGTGACAGCATTAAGGCATCTTTCCATATCAAAACATTAATTATACAAATGATGCATGCTGGGCCTTCATTTCATGAACTAAGACAGATCTATTGTACTGATATGCTTGATCATGCATTTTTGTATTTTGTATGAGATGACCGGGGAGGGAGGCAGGGTATAAATTTAAATCATAAATAAATACAGGGATGCGGTGGCTCAATGGGTAAGATGCTGAGCTTGTCGATCAGAAAGGTGGGCAGTTTGGCGGCTCAAATCCCTATTGCCACATAGCGGGGTGAGCTCCCATTACTTGTCCCAGCTTCTGCCAACCTAGCAGTTTTAGCATCTCAACTCATTTTCTGGGCATCAAATAATTGTTGCGGCATTTTGTTGAAGGGATGATTATGTATTTGGGGATCACCAACAATTTATGTTACTGGTTTCTTTTCTCAGAATCTATGGATTTAGGTTCTTACTTGTTTTTCTTGTGTTTCTTTATCCAGGATTGGTGGGTTATGCTCGTCTTTGTCCAGGTGATCAATACGAGGTACAGTATTATTTAACAAATTATTGAAAAGATATACTTGGGTATTTAGTATTAATGAGAGGCCATTTGTCCCATGGCATCTCTAGGTAGAAAGAAAAAGATCCTTCCTGAAATCCTTTATAGTTGTAAATAGTCCATGTAGACATGTTTTTCCTCACCAACTTTCTCCTGCTTCTTTCCCAAATATTTAGGACCAATCACTAGCTTATTTTTAATCATGAATCTTGCCCTCTTCAAGACAAGCTCTACACCCACCTTTAGAAATAATCTAGCTGACAAATACAAATAAGCAGCACTTGGTTCATTAGGCAGCTGAACAGATATAGATAGCCTTCAATGTACAACCACAACTGAGTCCAAATTTCTGTTGTTAAGCAAGACAGTTGTTAAGTGAGTTTTGCCCCATTTTATGACTTTTCTTTCCACAGGTGTTAAGTGAATCACTGCAGTTGTTAAGTTAGTCACGTGGTTGTTAAACTAATCTAGCTTACCCAGGGACTTTGCTTTGCTTGTCAGAAGGTTGCAAAAGGGGAAACAACTTACCTTATTTACGGACAGAATCTGAAAATAACATTTAACACAGCACAGGACTTAAGCAAAATGGTTCTGTTGAGATCGGCATATGTGGGACTGATTGGGGTAGATTGTAGGGGTGACACTGAAATATAATGCTATCATATTTTATTCATCTATATATTAAATTATTGTATTTTATTCCAATTTGATTTCAAATTGTTTTTATCAGTTTTTAGTAATAATTTGTGTCTGGAACTCTGCACTTTGATATGGTCCAAGGGCTAATCAATAAAATAAACTAATTTCTCTATCACCTCTTTCCACTCAAGGGGGAAACTACCATTAGCATGCAATATGGAGTGCACTCTGCCTGTAAATTGGCTCAGGTTTTTTTTAATGCAGTTTGCTTGATCCAACAATTCCCATCAATTCTGCAAAAAAAACCCCAACAACAAAAAAACCCAAATGCATTTATGATAGATTGTCCTGTCCTGTCTCTTGTTTGTATATCACTGTAGGTGTTTATACGTCTGGGGCGCCAAAAGTGGAAAATAAAAGGCAAGATTCTGACAGATGACAGTCAAACTTGGGACGAGGAAGAAAAAGTTTTTATACCCAGCCTTCATGAGAATTTTGAAATCAAGGTAAGAATGCACATGAATGGAAGCCTTCTTTTGATAGCTAGCAGGGGTATCTGCAGGGTATAATGAAAAAAAGGCAAGATAATAGTCATGATGGTGTGACCAAAGCCTCACCATTTTACAGTGTAAGATCTACATTTTTTAAAAAAGTTTTAAAAAAGTTTTGTACCATTGGAGCTGCCACCTGGACTTTTATGACCTTATATTCTGGTTATCCTGGCTAGTACCGCTAAATATTTGGTACACGTTTCTCTCTCAATAGAAGTCCAATAAGTTTAAGAGTGAGCCAAGGCAAATCGTTTGTAAACATGTCTTTCCATATCTTAAAGAAAAAAAAGTTTGAACTGGCTTTTTATAAGATATGAAAGATCAGTTCCAGTGTAAACTATCAATTAAACGGATTTGTTGCTAATCATGTCTAAGAGCTGCAGTGGTGCAGTGGTTAGAATGCAGTAGTGCAGGCTACTTCTGCTGACTGCTGGCTGAATGCAATTTGGCAGTTCAGGACTCATCAGCTCAAGGTTGACTCATCCTTCCATCCTTCCAAGGTTGTTAAAATGAGGACCCAGATTGCTGGGGGCAATAGGCTGACTATTAAGTAAACCGCTTTGAGAGGGCTGTAAAGCACTGTGAAGTGGCATATAAGTCTAAGTGCTATTGCTATGCACAAGAATCTACTCAACTAAGCATTGGACTATCTTGGCATTAGGTAAAGGTCAGGGGAATTCAAGAGGAATTTGACTTAATCGGTTTGTCGATACTCTACGCTGATTCCCCTTTTCACTCTGCCCAGGTTCTGCCATTTCTACACTTTTGCAAAATTCTCTGGAATAATAGTCTGCTTGGGAACTTTTACATTCTGTAAGCAACTGTTGCAACACTGCTTGTTTTCTGGCAACACTTCTCTTGTGCTGGCAATGTGTTTGTTGGGTGGTAGGCAGAGCTCTGCTGGAAAGAATTCCTGATTCCTCTCCAGCCAAGCTTATGGAAATGTGCTTAAAATGTTCCTTTCTTCTCTACATGATGAGAGGTTAATTGAGATGCACTATGCAAATGTTGTGAGAAAACATGCAGATCCTTCATTGTGCCAAGACAGATGAATCATCTCCTCCAAATTAAAGGGAGAAGTAATAGAACTGGGTTTTCTACTGTTGGCTAATCAGGATTCCACATGTAGACACACTGTTTTAAACCATTTTTGGATGAGTTCATATAGCATCAGCTGATGGTTTGCATGTGTGAAATTACTGTCACAAAGAGTTTTCTTGTCATTTCAAAACTTAAGTTTCATTAGAAACAGTTTGCGCATCAAAGCAGTAGAAGTCCTTTGAATTATGTAAATGCATGTATGAAGTTTGTTTACGGTTAATTTTACATGTTGTCTTATACATTGAGGGGGATAATAAATGAGAACACTTTTACTATCTTCTTGTTTGGATGGATGCTATATTTTCTGTGCTGAAGTGATCTATAGTTCTTGGGATGTTTCTGATATAAACTCATAGTTTATTAACTTAGCGGCCCTTGACCCAACCAGTATCTTTTAACAATGAAGAATGAGAGCAAAAACATATGGAAAGCTACAGAATTCATCCAGTTATACATTTCTATAGAGTAAGCCTATCTGAAATAAAAAAGAAAAATATCAAGTGAAATATTCGAATATTGTAATCTGGTTCACTCATTATGCAAATTCTTAGTGTGATTTCTTTGGTTTGCCTTTATTGTAATCTCTAATAATGAGCTATGGTTTGGTATGTTGTTTGAACCCAGCCAACTGTACCTAATTCAATAAACTGTGTTTAGGTTTACGCAGTGTATCAGCCAGGTTAGCGTAAAGTGAAATTCCAAATCCAGTTGGCCAAAGATTTGCCAACTACTATGCTATGCTAGCATGATAAGAATATGACCTATCTATGTTCTCTGAGGTAAAAAAAATCTGCATCTGAGAGAACAATAATGTTTTGTTTGGTTCTGCTTTTCTCATGATGATGTCATTTGGGGGGGGTGTCAGTGTGAATTAATGTATCTGATTTTAGGGTTTCTTTTTATATGGCTTTTATATATGATGTATGTAGTATTAATTATGGGGTCCTTGGTGCTCTCTGAGTTCAGTTGTTTTCTTGCAGACCAACTAGGTAATATCATCACTGCTAGTAGGTAATATAGTTTTCTCATTTTATATTTTATTGGTTTGCCCTGCCAGTGTTGGTGGGAATGGTCTCCATGGTTCCTTGATTGCTTACAACCAAGCTCAGAGAACACCCAGCTGCTGACAATTCAACCCTGAACTACAAATATTATCTTCTTTCATTAGTATTAATTAAGTTATTTGGCCACTCTACCATCTTTCAAATACAGATTTCATATTTTAGAAACAACACCTGGATACATTCGATTGTGGTTTATTTTCAGCGAAGGGAGGGAACATGATGGTTAATAGGTACCTTAACTTGGTTATCCTCCTTGCCTCCCTCCATTTTGGATTCCAATTGCAGTAGTAATGCTGTATTAATGACCTGAAAAAGGAAGTGCTTAAATTAGAATAATGTCTAGTTTTATAAGGCAGTTTAGATAGTTTCGAAATCCTAGTTAAAAAATGTCTTCCCTGTCATTCTTCATCCAAGTATTTTTGCTCAACCCTTTTTCCTCTGCCAAATATTTGGGGGAAGGGGAAGGTATGTGAAAAGCTGTTTGACTGATATTATCATATACGTTTTTGCAGGTGACAGAACTCCGAGGACTCAGTACAATCCTGGTTGGCACTGTAACATGTGACAGCATCGACTTCTTTACAACTAGGCCTCATACCATCATTGTGGATATAACTGAACTCGGTACCATCAAACTACAATTGGAAGTGCTCTGGAAGTAAGAATGCTAATTTTTTTGCTGATTGCTATGTCACACGAAATGTGTCGCATAAGAAGCAAAATGGACGGCAACAAAAATAATGTTACCTCCTTGCGCTTGGTCCAAAAGTGATGAAATCATCTGCTTCTTAAGAAAAAATGATTCTTAAGAGGAAAGTATTTTGGGGGGTGGGGGAGTAAATAGCGGAGAAAAAGCATTGGATCTCCAGATGATGTTTGAGGTATAGTGTCCATGCACAACAATTTGCATGTGAAGTTTTTATTCCTAAATCCAAGTTGCCCATTAGATAATTCATTCTGGCCATGTGTACATGTGTACAAAGGAGGTGGTGCAAAATATTTCATCACAGAACATTTTGTCCCACAAACAGGCCTCACTGACCTGAAGGCAGGGCATTCCAAGTTTTCTGAAAGAAATCTGACCTCAAAATGAGCCATTGTGACTTCAGATCATGCCATATGCACCACCTCTGGACCACCGGCCAAAAGCCTTCCAGAATACTTTTTTTTTAATGATAAGTTTTTTATTGTTTTCCAAAATAAAAAATTTAAAATTACATTTTGTTTCTGAGCAGGTTTGTTTTGGGCACATTCATATTTTCAAATTAGAGTTTAATAATAATACTATTTTTCCATAGTAATTTACTTATAATTTCCATATATAAAAACTGTCATTTCTTATTCTGCTTATCATTATTATAGCATACTTCAATCACAATAAAGTAGAAAGCATATAACATTTAATCATAGCAAACAAAAATTTTACTATAAAAATCTCAATCATATATCTTCTGATTCCCCCCAATGGATATTGCTTATTCATTTAAAAGGAGTATTTTCCATTCAAACCTATTCATCCGGGTTACATACATGAGCTCCTAATTAACATGATTTATTTATTTATTTTAATTTATTTTATTAAATTTATACCCCGCCTCACTTCCCCAATTATCTACTTTTAAAAATCTTATTTTATTTCAATTACATTAAAAGCATTCATATTCCCTTTAGTAACATTAAACCTTAAAGTATACAACTTAAAAACAAAATTGTCTGGCCAGAAAAAAATTAACATGAATTATATTACCACCTTTTTTTAACATATATATATTCTGTTTACCATCAGTCAATTAATCTCTATCCATTTCATCTCAAAACTAATGAAAATCTTATTTCTTTATTTCAATTACAATAAAAACTTTCATATTTCCTTTAAAAAGATTAAGCGTTAAGATATACGAATTAAAAACGAAATTGACCAGAAAAAATTTAAGATAGATTATACTACCACAATTTTTTTTAACATATGGTGCGCGCTGTGGAAGCTAGGCAGTGCCGCCCGCTAACAAAAAATTCCATCTAAAATTCCAACAACGTATTTCAACCATGTCCTCCCCCCAGGCTGGATTATTAAGTCTGGGGGTCTGCTGGGGTGTCTGCTGTGGAGGCACTGTGGGGAACGACACATTCGGGTCAGTTTGTCCCTCCGACCGTATTGTGCTCCATGCCTGGATACTGAAGCTGTGAGAGCCATGGGTGCCGCTGGAGAGGTTTGGACAGGCAGCGGCTGGTTGTCTGGGACTCCGGAGGGCAGAGATGTCGATGCCAACTCCCTGTCACGTGGTTCCGAGGCTCCCTTGACTTGCTCGGCTTGTTAGGAGACTGGACTGGAGGGGTGCTGGCTTGCTGCCAATGGGAGAGCCAGCGGAGGATAGATAGCCGGCTCGGAATTTGGAGAAGTTGATGGGTTACAGCGGCATGGACGGTTCAAGGCCCTGGACCTGTTCTTAGAGAGACCCCGGGAGACCAGGAGACCAGATTGGAGGATTGGCTGCCCTCCCTGTATCTCCATCATGGCTTATTGCCAGAAGGGAGGGGGTGACGGAGGAGTCAGAAGGATGGTGGCAGATGTAGGCCATGATTGCTGGGTCCGGAGGCTTTGGAGCAGGGAGGTCGTGATGGGATGTCAGCTGTGCAGCCTGAGGCTGCCAGGCTCTCTGATGGAGAGAAGACATTGGCTGGCTTTTAGCCAGCATTCTTGGCTTCCCAGGTTTGGGCGGTTGAAGAAATTGGACGCCCATGGGAGGCCTTGGAGCTGGACTCAGACCTTGGACTGGAGGGGCTCTAGGATGGGACAGACATCTCCCTCTTAATACCAACAGGTTTCCTGATATATCTTTGAAATGGAATTTGATGAGCCCCCATTTTTGGCTGTGGATCAAGTTACCATCTGTTCCCCCCTTCCTTATTTATTAACTTTACCAACTTGCAGACTGTAGCGGACACCCCTCAACAGACTTTCAGACTCTTTTTAACTTTTTTAATTTGTGTTTTTTAAATTTTTGCCATCAAAAATTTTGCCATGGTTGTATGATTGAGGGGAGGAGAGTTTCTTGCCCACTGGAGATGATGGGGGGTGATAGGGGATGGGTGGATTTCCCGGGGGTACCGAGTGCCAGGCAATTCCGGTGGTGACTGGGAGAGGCAGATATGGCGGGAGCCGAGGGGTAGGCCATCTTCGGGGAACGCGTACCCGTCAACTGACGGTGGTACTGTGTTCCGACTTCTCCGGCTCATCTCAGGGACCCATTGGCTTGGGAATTCAGGGCCCTGGTCTCCGGCTGTTGCTTTTTAATTTAATTTAA
>JANHGC010000538.1:168217-180108 GCA_027560395.1 Boaedon fuliginosus | reverse complement strand
GATTTTTTTTTCTTGTTTTGGTCCCCAAAAACTAATGTGCGTCTTATACTCCAGTGCGTCTTATACTCCGAAAAATACGGTAATTGCATTAGAAATGGATAGAGAGATTTTTATGTCAGATTTCAGAATAATGAAGAAAAGGTGGAAAATTTGGCAGAGATAATGGCAGGATTGCTGGCGGGGCTTTAGAGGTGACCAAATATTTTTTTTTTAGCAGAGATAGATAAATATTGAGAGTACATACCACATAAGGTATGATGAGAAATAAATTACCCAGAGAGAGCGCTTCCGGTCTGGACATTGACGGGACTGGTTGCTGGGTCTGCTACCTCTGTCGACCCACGACCAGGCTTCCCTGTCCGAGGGCTCCATTGACGAGCCTAAGTCCTCTTGTAGGGAAGGCAAAGCGATAGAGGATGATCTGGCAGGTTGAGGAAAGCCGCATCTCTCCTCCCTAGCCAGGCAACCTCTGAAGCCTCTGACAGAACAAGTGGCAGATTATGGCCGCCATGAAGTTGATCCCATTCTGGGCACAAGATTGGGCTGGAGAGTAGTGAGAGGGAGAGACAAAGTTCTGAGCGCAGCTGAAATTGAGACGAGAGGAGAATAATTAAATTGAGACTCCCCAGCGAATTGCAACAGTTTTGTTTAAATAGAGTGCTAGTGGCAACTTTTAAAGAGAAAGCCGAGATAAAGAGGACAGCTGGAACGAAGCCCCAGAGCAGAGTTGGTCTAAACCAGGCTCGGTGGTTAAAGTGAGGCTTGTCGTAGAAAAGACAAGTAAAATGGATCCAGGAAAAAATATTGTTGATGTAAAGAACTATTATGCAAGGGTGGCGGATACCTGCGATGAAATAAAGCTAATGGGAAGAAGGTTGATGGACATGTTAAATAAAATGGAAGTGGAGCAGGAGGTAAAACAACAACAAATATTTGAGAAGAGAGAAATGAGGCATCCGGAGAAAGGTGAAAATGTAAACCTGGAGAAGGGGAAATTAGCGGTGGCAAAGGCAGAGACGGAGTATAAAATGGATATCGGACTTTTTAAGAATTTAAAACCAAAAGCCTTAAAACAAAAAGACATCAAAACCTACTTCCTTCAGAGAGAGAGCAGAGAGGGAAGCAGCCCTAAGAAAATGCAGCCGGAGGTGGAACGACGCCCTACAAAGAAAATAGCCTGAAGGAGCTCGGAAACTATGAAACAAGGCAAAGAAAATGGAGACATGCGGAGAGGACTAAAAAGGCAAGGCGGAGCTTCACGAGAGCTGGACTCTTGGAGGAAAAAAAAGCATGATGATGGGTGATAATAAAACAAAAAACGGACAGTAGGAATGAATTGAACAATCAGGTGTTTAAACATATATTGTAATTTTAAGACATGAAGAGAAAAATTTATTTCTTTTTCCTTTTTTCCCCTTCTTTTTAAGCTTACTATTTTTAACTATTAATTGCAATATGAATTAATGAAGATTATCTTTTTTAATGCAGAAACAAGGGAAAGTAAGCATGGAGCATAAACTTAAAATATTTAAATGTTTTTATATTTTAGACATGTCACCTGATCGTTTCTTTTCTCTCCTTTTCTTTCCAATTATTTTTGTTTTATGGAATATATAAACTTTAGGGAGTATAGATATAGTAATTTATAAATGAATATAAGAAATCAAATAGCCAAGAGTATAATTTGGAATTTATTTATTTATTTATTGGATTTATATCCCGCCTCTCTTCACCCCTTTCAGGGGAACTCAAGGCAGCAAAAACATACAATAAAAACAATTTAGCCTACACAATAAAATAAAAAAAATTCATTCATTCACTCAATCATACCCGAGGGGGGCGGGGGGGAAGAGAAGGGGACACGATGACTAAGGCCACGCTTACCTTTGGTCATCCAACCAGATAACCTTTTATTTACTTATGGGATTTACATCCCAACTTTCACCTATCTGTTAAAACAGATTCAAGAAAGGAGAATTGATGGTTTAGCCTATTTTGATAGCAACAATGAAGGAAATCGGATAACCCAATTTACAAGCTATTTAATATGTACCACTAGAAAAATAACAGAAATGAAGTTGCAAATCTATGGAATAAATCTATGGGCTTTCTCCAGAAATTTGCTTTGTATGGTCACTTCAAGTAATTTTCTTAACTTCCTTTTAAAACCATGTACTCTTTACTGAACTTTATAAAATGATCCAATTTGGGATTATAATCAATGTGGAATGCTATAACTATAATTATTAGGTATATTATGCCTAATACTTGCAGATAACTTCTTGGCTCCCATCGGGTTCTCTATTCCACCTGACTTCACTTTTAAAAAAAGATTTAAAAGCCAGTGAGGAATTGATGTGCCAGATTTATTCCCAAGAATAACTTTGGAGCCAACATCAACATTCCTAGAAAATAAACACAGAAGAAAGCTGCAGTTTAATTCTTGGCTTGGTATCTACCTTTCTCTTGACTTGGAACGGCCTTTCTTAGGAAATATGGGTGGCCCCCAACCCTGTTGGTTTTCTGGGAAGCCATGAAGACCTAAATTTCCACCCTGACCCATAAGTACTGGCATTTATGGATGTTTGGGGCAATTGTATGATATGAGATATGAGAGCGATTGGTGTAGACTATGTTATATCTTTGCTCACCATCCAGAGTTCCTCTGCTTATATGGATGACCATATACATTAATTTCATACATCAATACACTGAAGTCAAACACAGTTTTTCTATATCCAGTAAAGGGAAGGGCTGGAGCAGCCTCTGTCTGAACATGATCTAGAACATCTCTCCCTAGCAAAGACAGCTATTGAGTATCTGGGAAGAGGAAGCATCCTTGGTGCCTCCAGAGAATATGGACTACCATTTTCCCAACACAGTTGTACTAGCTATGGTTACTTTCTGTTTTTCTTTGCAGGAGAAAAGGGAAGATTGGCTTTTGAAAAGATGGACAAAATATGCTGTGAACTAAGAGAGGCGATGTATCAAGAAGCTGAAATTGAAATTACAATATTTTGAACAAGAACTTCAAAGGAGGACTTCGATGCTACAGTAGAAAGGAGTCTTCCAAGAAAAAAAAAGGAAGGTTGAATGCCATTGGAAGATGTAACAAACCATAATTACAAAGATTTTTAAGCTCCACATTTTACAGTCTTAAGTATAACTAATATTATACTTGCACTATATTTGGGTGCTGAAGATGTATAGTGAAACCCAAAACACCATTTTTGGATTCGAGGAATGAGATTGAAAAAGCTTCCTTTTTAAAAAAATTGTTAGGTATATCCCTTTTTGGTTTCCATTCAAGACAAATATTTATCTTCTCTGACACAAGAGGAGGCAGACTATTTTATATATATTTATTCATTTAATTCTTGTAGACCAAGATTTTCAAATGTAAAGTTCTAAAATTATTAGCTTATTGCAGCAAATTATCTTGTGGTTCCCTTCTAGTGGCCTTTTCCCTTCGGAGTAGATCTCTTAGAAAACTTAAGCCTACACCAAAGGGCAAAATTTGAGGCTGATCGTTTCAAATTTTAGTCTTTTTGTTTCCTTTTTACATAAAACATCCTAGGGAAAACGCATCTCCCCTGCCTTCCCCACTAATTCTTTGATTTGGAGAAGAGAGCATCTGCAAGGCTTTTTAAAAAAGTTAACGTGGTGACTACAACTGGATTATTGAAGCTTATCCTGTTTTTATTTGTATCATATGCACAAGGCATGTGAAAAAGCAGACAGAACTTTGTACAAAGTTCTTGGATTTGGGGACTGAGATTGGAGCTTTACCAATAGTTGTTGGTCATCCCTGTAGCTTCCATTTAAGATGAATATCATCATGTTCACATTTTTGACAGACCTTCTCTTCCTCACTCCTTCCTGCTCCCCCGCCCACTGCACCTATTTCTACTTATCCAACTATCTGAAGAGCTGTGATGGTGCAGTGGTTAGAATGCAGCATTGCAGGCTAACTCTGCCCAATGCCAGGAGTTCAATCCTGATTGACTTCCATCCTTCCGAGTGGGTAAAATGAGGATCCAGGTTGTTGGGGGAAATATGCAGACTCTGTAAACTTGCTTTGGGAGGGATGTAAACCACTTTGAAGCGGTATATAAATCTAAGTGCTATTGTGTTGAACGGCATCCAGCCAATAAACATCCATCTCCATCCAGTCGCTCTGATTTTACCCCAAATTAAGGAATTACAGGTTCGGAAAAGGGGTGAGTTACTTATCCATCTCTTGAGTGGATATTTCTAATAATGTAATTTGAGTACATTGGAGTAAAAGTAGAACAAAAAAATTCCAGGTAATTAAGCACCTGTAGACCTTTCCCTCTGGGAAAAAAATATATCCCAAGGAAGTTTTGGAAACGTTTTATTGTCTCTTGAAGATTTGAAAGAGAAATTGAAATTATGTCTCTATGTTAATGAAGTAAAAAAGGCTCCTTTGGAAGCAGTAACAAAGAACCATTTTTAAAGGGCTTCTAGTGGTCATCTGAAATATATTTTTATACTGTTTTCATTGATCCTGGCAACACCTTGTGGTACTGAGTAAACAGGCATTAAGGCTTCGAATGCACAGTATAGTTTTCCCTTGACTGATAATGGTTGATCATTCCAAATGTACAAGTAGGTTTTCATCACCTAATCCTTTTATACAGTATACTTGCTCTGTATTTTTCAGTATTTATTGCTAAGACTAGTTTGAATATTCAGTTTTTTAAAAAGATTTTATTAAAATATCCGAAAAGGATTTTCATTTTCAAGTGGTCATTTACATAACATTCAACAACAAAAGGAAATGAGAGTTTCAAGGAAGAATCAATTTCATTTGGATAAATTTGTTTGACTTTAAGGTGTTGGAGAAGAGACAGTAATTAACTAAGGGGGAAAGTTGCAATCGGTGGAAACTATTGCATGAACTGGGCAGGCCATGACATGCTGATATGCAGCTCGATTTTTCAAGATTAGATCCTTTGTTTTTATTTTTATTGGGCTAAATCTATTTCTATGTATTAAATAGCAATTTTAATAGGGTTTTCTCCTTCAGACCAGTAGGCTTTGATGGTTGCTCTGCTAAACAATGGCAGCGGAATGTGATGGTCATTTTTGACTCTTGATGACTGCACCGACAAGTCTATGAAGTTTTGTTATTTTATGAACTTTATGTTTTTAGAAGTGGGTTGCACTACTTTCTTCCTAATACTGAGAGGGAGAGCTGGTCTTAAAGTCACCCAGCTGACTTCATGCTTAAGATTGGATCAGAACTCATGATCTCTCAGATTTCAATTCACTGCGTTTAACCACATCAATGTGACTATTACTAGGGATTTTTTTTTAAATCCACCATTCCACACTCGCCAAATATACTGCAGGAGTCTTGACAAGGCTGCCTCGAGTTCCCTTCGGGTGAAGAGAGGCGGGGTATAAATTTGATAAATAAATAAATAAATAAAGGTTACTTTCAATTTTTCAGCCTTTTTGGCTAATATTCTCAAGAACAGTCTTCTAGGAGTGATGTTGGCACCTCTTGAAGGGCAATTCCATGAATGAGTCTGTCAAATTATCGACACAAATTCTATTGACCATCTTAGTCTACCAGGTTGTTTCTTCAGCAAGAACCCCCTTTGTGAAAAGCTGCAAATCTTTACAAATTATGAAGTCTTCCCTTCCCTAATCTCTGTCTTTTGCTAAACAAGCATTGTGTGCCTCCCCCACCCTGCCATGCCTTTCCTTTTTGCAATATAAAGGCTGAATGTAAAATGTTTTTCACCAATTAAAGTATTTATTAGTGTATGAGATTAGGAGATTGAAATGTTTTACCACAGCAAAGGTGATAAACCTTCATCCTAATCAAGCATGGAATCTTTCTCCACAAATACCTATCAATTTATGAGAGCTGGCTAGCCTGTAATTTCAAGGTAAAATGATTTAAATTTCCCACAAACACTAAAACATGCTTCCATGAGGCGCTTTTGCTGCTGCCATTGAAACAAACAAACAAAAAGCAGAGAAAAATCAGACAAGTGTTTCTTTACAAAAGAATTTTATTGTTGCAGCTAAAATGAGAACTGAAAATTTGTATGGGAAGTTGAAAAACTGTACAGTTTTACTGAAACTGTAAGGTCATTGCAGCGCCTTACGTAAGAGACAATATACCTGAAAACGTATTATACCAAAACATTTAGCTTGTTTTTATTTTATTTTATTTCTTTTCTTAAAAAAGTTTTCTATGGCAATTGGTAAAAAAAGAAAGACCTGATGAGTAAATATTTTGCTTAAGGCATATAGCAGAGCAGCTCACTAACTTTCTAACAAGTTTAAACATGGATATTTCTTTTCCTTCCCCCTCCCCAACCCCGCCCAAGAATAGGTTAACCAATACATCCACTTTGAAATGCTACTGTATATACACACCCCAAACTACTACATTACATGTACAAGGACATCAAAACAAAATGCTTACAGTTCAGCATGACAAGCCGTATCCACACCTCGCTGAGCTTTATCGGGGCTTTCTACTGTATTTCCTACAGCACTTCTATTCCACCCTCCTTATGCTGGTCTATGACCATAAAAAGATGTGATTGGATACAGCACTTCTTTTGTTCAAAATTATCAAGGCAAATAGTGATGCTGGCGGACTGAAGAGGAACATGGTAATCAGAAGAGATTTCTTGGCTGTCTTGGGACGACAACAACAAAAATTTTTTAGTTCTCCCTGACAGATTAAATATAGTACAATCACACTGCTGTGGAGATACATTCTGAAGTTGACCATGTCATTGTGGAAGAGATAATATAATTCTTTCATCAAAGAGTTTAAAAAACAAACAAAAACAAAAAAAAATCAAAATCCCTTTATTTTTAATGAAAAGAACAGATTTTCAATTCTAGTTTCATTCTGGTGATCTTCGTAAATAACTGTTTCCTTCAGAAGACAATTTAATGTATCTTGGCATAGGGGCGTCTCTGGGGAATAAAAATGGTTAAAATGGTACCTGCGCCCGTATGGTTGAACCTACCTCCCCCTTTTTTACATGGGTCCTACACATCCAAAGGGGGTGGGCCTTCAACTGACTGGTTGCCATCTTGACATTTTTGACCCCTCTTGCTGAATGCCCCGGTCTTGGCACTTCACGTTTCAGCAATTTGCCATAGAAAATTAGGGTGCGTGTGTGAGAGAGGGAGAGGTGTGAATATGGCTTTGTACACACTCTGGAATGTTTGTACTATAGTTACTTGATTGAAATGAGTGCTATACAACTGGTTCAGATGGTGTACATAGAAAAACTGCCAAATAATAGGCAAGATACAGGCAACCAGGCTTTTTTTTTTTTTTTAAGAGAACACACACACCTACCAATCTTTGAGCTGAATGAAAACACTTCAGCGACACCCTTGGAATCACAGCCATTTAAATAATCAGATCATGCAAGTATAATTGGGCACATCAGAAAGCAGAAATATAAAAATTATGTTCACCTTTTAAGCACATGGATTTCAATCAGGACACTTTTAGGAGACTTTATACATGCATTTGAATAAAAATGTGATACAAATGCGTCTGAATAATATTCTACTGGATGACGGAACGTGGAAGGGACAAAGCAATCACATACTGAGTAGCAAAATACATAGATGAGCCATTATATATTATGCCATTTTCTATAGTCATGTCAATATTTTCATGTTTCCAATATTATTACTAAGTATTGACTGCTTAACAAAATTCCTCTTTCTCACAGGTAAGGCTGTATGTTTCCCAGGACTACCTATGAATGTATTATTGTCGTTTTGAAAAAAACCTTGATTCTAGCCTCATTTTGAAATTGTTCTTTCAACTCCACCTTTTCTTCCTTCCCCTTCTCCAAGACCTTTCTTTAACATCTCGTTTGTTTAAAGAAGAAAAAAGCTAACTTTGGTCAGAATTGAGGAGTAAAATAAATATGGAGTGAGAACCCTGATGTATGACAGATTTTTAAAAAGAGATGATACTTAAGTGCTATATAGGTAGAAGATAGAATTTCCAAATAACTTGCATTGTAGATTCGGTGCCATTTTGTTAATGGAACGGCTGCAACTTCAGTACTCTTTCTCCTCTGTAACAAGGTTCCCTTTTGTTATTTATATTGCTTATAAAGAGGGGAAGTGGGGGGATTATCAACTTCAGCATATGACCCCAGTCGTAATATTTATGAACAACAAAACACATGATTGGTCAATTTTTACTCTTTTCTTAGCAGCTATAGTCAGTCAAGCTAAGCTGTACCTAAAATAATAAAATAAAATACAAACAAATTCTCTCTTCAACTTCAGATGGAACAAAGGGTTTGTTCTGAGTTAGGGTGCAAACTTCCTCTTCAGCAGAGGTAGAAGGCTCACGGATAAAGCAACCAATCTTACACATCTGAATTAACAGTCAGAACTATGGAGTTCATTCAAGGATGCATAAGATTGTAACCTTAAATGTGGCTCCTAAACAGCATGATCTTTAAGCCAAATAAAAACTAATCTTGGAATCTTTGTTCTAAAAACAACACTGAAAATCATCAACACAGTGGTTTGTAACAGGAAAAGATCGAGAGAAGAGCTGGCCCAGCACTAAGGTTTTGCTGAGAAACATTGCACTGGATCTTTACCCTAAGGAGGGTTGCATGTGTGTTAAGAGAGTGATGATGATGATTTTAAAATGGTTCCTCTTCTATTCTGTACATGGCATAGGACATTCTTCCCATGGTAAGTTTAGAATGAGATTGCATTTTACATTCCGTAGGATGACAAAGCTTACGCACTGGTCCTTTTCTAAAGCAAGTATCTGATATAAATGCTGGTGGACATTCTGCTTACATTTCCCTTCCCCTTCTCCATGAGGATAGGAAACTATATACAAAGTTAATATATTTTTCAGGAAGTCGATCGTGCAATACAATGGGTATGTACACAGAAATAAAGAGTGCAAGAGATGATTGACAACATAGCAATGAGCACTGATGGTGAGTGGGGAGAGAAATCACTTATTTTGTCCAAAAAGGAGGGAGAATATTGTAGCATTGACCTGTTGGGATGCCCTGAGACAAAGCGGTGCCCGTTTATAGCATGTTACTGAAGCAAGAACCTACTTGGGAAAAATAAAATACATCCCATATTATTTGCACTGCCAAAAAACTCAGGGTGCAATCCAATTGAGCATGTCCAGCCTCCATTCATTCACTGGAACTCCTGAGCAACATCCAAATCTACTAAGAGGCTATGCATAAGTGGTTCTTTAGACTGAGCCATCAGTCCTTAAAAAGGCAAAGAGTGAAAAGCTCCCTCTCTCTCTCTCAAAAAAAACTGTACATTCTTCAGGGGTGTGCATCTGTGTATACAGTGGTTGTTGAAAGAAACATGATTGTGTATTGGGTTACAAATGCTTGGAGAACATAGGCAATTCTCACTTGTGCCTAGTTCCTTTTTTTCTGAAAAACCACCAAAAGAACAACAAAAGTACCCCCCTGGCTTTAAAATATTAAAAAAACAAAACAAAAAACAGCAATGTGTTGTAAACTCTTATTATTCCATTTTAAAAAATAAGGAAAAAATGAAAAACACAAGACTTATTTGGCATATTCTCTGCTTACTCCTGAATATCTTAAGGCCCTGAGATTAGAATGTTCTTGGGACCTAGGGCTAAATCCTAAACCCTAGTGCATCAACTTTCTCTTTAAACCCTAACCAAAGTTCCAACTTCTCTAACATACCATACATTTCCACTTGGATAAGGCTTAGTTGCCCTTTTAGCTTTCTTGTACAGAAACAAATGAAACACCACGGATGTTACTGGTATTCTGCTACCACCAGTGTGATGTCCATCAATGAAAATATACTCTGTAACAGAGGTATGCACCTGCTGTCAGGACAGTGAACATGCAGATGTTGACCAGAAATGGTTTCCAAGTTGTCATCATGCTCTCTTCATCCTCTTCTTCTGGCTTCAAAATTTCATCATTGCACGGTGAAGCATCAACAGTTCTCTTCCTAAGCGTAATATCTGGACTGGTGCTGCAGGACAACAAATACGCTGAGATTAGAAGAATTCTTTGGTGCCTGGTGTGATTAGTGAGGCTTAATTTGAAAAGTAAATGAAGTTTCCCCAGCATGATTCCAATACTTTGGTTCTGTCATTTAAGTCATTAAATGACTTGGGAATAAGAATAGCTAAATTAAAACAGGAAAAATTAGGATAGGGATCCTGTATATATAAAAAGCAATAGTGACATCTAGTGTTAAACTAAACTTCATTTCCTCTTTATGTTTTTGATAACCATCTCACTCAATTTCTGGATAAAGTTTCCGTAAATGGAGCTGGAATCACCTCTAAATTTCCTCTGAAGTGGCAAGGTGTGTCTTAAAGGATCTGAAGTAGACCCACATAGGACCATTAGTTCCATAATTATTTTTTTATATATCCCCCTTTCCCCAACAGTAATAAACTTAAATGACATTTATAGTTTCATCCTGATAATATTTAAGTCCAATTAAAAATGTTTCATTCCATTGAGAAATTTTAAATAAGACACTCTCCTTCACTTTCAGCCATTGCAAAAAGTAAATCACTTAAATATTCTCAAACTATAAGACAAGTCATTCTTCTTCAAACTCATATGCTAATGTTATTATCATGGAATTTCTTTTAGCAATGTTACTTCAGAATGCAAGTAAAAAAAACATTATCTTCTTTCAGAGCTACTCTTTGACTTATAAAAATCATACTTTAATGTCCTTCATTAGGTTACTAAAGTAGCTCAGTAGGATGGCTTTTAACTCAGAAATGGCAATATTATATTGTCCATACTGAATTCAATTTAAATCATTTAAATTTAAAGCATTTAAGGGCTTCTTTTTTCAGAAGATAATGCAACTTGCAGCAAAAATGACTCAACTTTCAAATGTCTATTTTTATTTTATATGCCGACATATAATCATTACATGAAAGAGAATTATATTTTCAGTGTACTTTACTGAACATATTGGGGAAAAAAAGAGCAGGGGCCACAAACTGGTGGGAACATACTATAAGCGGAGACAATTTGCTGAGCATCTACAAGAAATTGTAGTACTTCTTGGCAACATTACCTCTCTGTGCCCTGCTGTTCAGAGGAACAAGCTCTTCCATCCAGCACACTGGCTTCCAAAGCACTGGCAGCATATTTGATTTCTTCCTCAGCCCTTGGATGCTTTGAAAAACCTTCCATATCACCATGCACCCTTCCATTAATCATTTCAGAGGTTCTTTTGGGTGGTCTTGGAGGTGGAGGGATATGTTCTGGTGGTGGATCCAAGTCTTCATTAGAGAGTTCTTTCCATTGCTCCTTCAACATGAAGAAGGAATTTATTAACTTCTCCAAAATTCCCCCAATCCCTGAATATCTTCCTGGTTATATTGCAACTTAAAATTTATTGAGACATTAAGGTGGATTTTATATATATAATAATCCACCTTATACAAAGCTTGTCGATCAGAAAGGTCGGCAGTTCGGCAGTTCGAATCCCTAGCACCGTGTAACGGAGTGAGCTCCCGTTACTTGTCCCAGCTTCTGCCAACCTAGCAGTTCGAAGGCATGTAAAAATGTAAGTAGAAAAACAGGAACCACCTTTGGTGGGAAGGTAACAGCGTTCTGTGCACCTTCGGCATTTCGTCATGCTGGCCACATGACCATGGAGATGTCTTCGGACAGTGCTGGCTCTTTGGCTTTGAAACGGAGATGAGCACTGCCCCCTAGAGTCGGGAACCGACTAGCACGTAAGTGTGAGGGGAACCTTTACCTTCACAGTGTGATCATGGACAACAATTGGGGATGCAATTCTGTTTATGACCACAGCTCTTGGTTAGTCTTCAATGCTTCAGC
>JANHGC010000538.1:147290-159340 GCA_027560395.1 Boaedon fuliginosus | reverse complement strand
GTTATATACTGCTTATCAGAGCTTTACAACACTCCCCAAGCAGTTACAGAGTCAGCATATTGCCCCCAACAATCTGGCTCCTCATTTTACCGACCTGTAGAAGGATGGAAGGCTGAGTCAATCTTGAGCCTGGTGGGATTCGATCTGCCAACCTGCTGAACAAGTCAGCACAGACTGCAGTGCTGCATTTAACCATTATGTCACCGAGGCTCCTATATGGCCCCTCCCATAGGGAATAAAGAGGAGCGAAAGGGGAGTGATGTTTGCAAGAGACAATTAGTTCATTTAATTAGTGTGAAGGTTTGTTCATGACTCTCAGAGACTCCTTGCCAAGTATTTTCTTGTACAGCGTTGCGCTTGGAAGCTATGGTCTGGCAACTCTCCAAGTCTGATAAGGTCTGTGGTTGCAATTCACCCTTGAAAGACTGTTTGCTGAGACTTTGCTGGATGTGAATGATAGGAATTCACATTAGCCTAATAAAAAGGGTTTTTGTCAGGACAAGCTGTCTGCTTCGTGATTTTGTGAAGCCTAGGTCAGAACAGGTGGTTATTTTTATATATATGTACACACACACACACACACACACACACACACACACACACACACACACAGGGTTCTTATTGTCTGTAAACTGCCTAGAGTCACTGTAAGTGTCTATATACATTTTATAGATAGGTAGGTAGGTAGGTAGATAAAATTGGAAGCCTCTTTTTGGTGACTCAAATAGCCGCCAAAAGCTAGTTTTCTCCTTCTCCTCTCCTTCTTCCTTCGAGTCAGTATTGACTCTGCTGACTGCCTGGACAAGTTCCTGCAAATAGTTTACCATTACCTTCTTCCTAGGGATGAGAGAGATGACTGTCCAAGGTTTCTCTGTTGAAAACACTTGAACTAATGATCTACCATGTCTAGTTCTACACCTTAACCACTTCAGCAAACTGGCCCTCTAAAGAGTCATCTAGGTTGAGGGAATTCTTTCCTACACTTCAGAAGGAATCTGGCTCACAGTCTACTTTAAAGAGGTCCAGAGACATGACATTCTACAAACACCACCAAAATAATTTCTTTGAAATGGCAAACCAACCATTGTTTGAAAGAGAAAGACTGGCAGTCTTGGATGTTTTCAGGATGAAGCCCAGCATCACACATTATGATTTCAGGAACACCTATTCTAATTGACGTGCATGACAACTAAGTCCATACTGGCTTACTCATGAGTTTAATCTTGTCCCCCAAGCTTTTAGTATAAATGGTGACCTGTTCTGCACAGTTTTTAACATATTTAAACTATTTGTTTGCCAGTTTTTTTAAAAAATGGGGAACTGTTTTGAAGTTTGGATAAGGGATTTGTATCACTTCATGCAATGCTAGCCAATCAGCTTCCTGAATCACCTCTGATAAAAAAGTATCTGCCAATTTTTTTATCTGCAAATGTACAGGTATGGGTTGGACTGAGTGCAGTGAAGTTAACCAAACATTGTCTACCATTATCTGCCTTTTCTGCAAGTGTCTTGAACAATTTTCAGACTGTTTAGGAATTATTTAATCATCCATTTGCATAATTTATTTATTTATTTAATTAGATTTATACCCTGCCTCTCTTCCCCAGTCAAGGGGAACTCGAGGAGGCATTATCATGATATAATACCCAAGATACAAGATTCCATTATGCAATAAACAATAAGCATATAAAATGTATTTAATCTTGAATTATTTTTTTTCTTTAGAAAGATTATCTATAGGGAGGCATTCAACATAAAAAATATGGGGAGATGATGACCGTTAGGAAAAGGAACATGAAGAAAGTTATCAGTTATGCAATACACCTTTTGAAATAATCTATTTTCAAGGGAACGTTTTCCTTATCAACTTAAGGAATCTTTGCATGCCTGTACATAGCAAATATTTTCTAGTCATGTCATTTGCTGCATGGTCATTTCAGGCACAGGCCAGGAAATCTGCAACATAGTCAACGTTTTCAAATACTATGTCTTGCAGTGAGAAGAGAGGCATTTCAGAACAGAAGATAAATTTCCTTTAAGAACATAGAAAGTTGCCATATGGTGTCGATTTTTTTACTTTACGTCCCTCAATATAGTCTGTTGCACATTCATCGGTAGTGGCTCTTCTGTAATTTCAGATGGCTCTTCTACTTTAGGACAGTTAGGGATTGAATAGCTGCTTTCATTATTACTGTTCTTATTGAACGATTGCTGGAATAAGCTTTTGAGAAATGCCAGCATTCCTTGGACTATTGCTCCACATAGTACTTACTTCTACTTGAAGTAAGCTTTCATACAGACCTAAAAAGAGTCTATCGAAAACACATGCTACTGAGAACGTCTAGAGCCAAGTACCATCAAATAGCATCTCAGATATTGGCTTCCATACTAAAAAGTAGAAGGTGAACATTCTTGGCTTGAAATCTCCTTCCCCAAGAGGTTCTATGCACAACTGCTATGAACATTAAAATAAAGCTCCTGAAAGAGGATGAACTATGTCAAATAATTCTTTGTAAGGTCTTGATTTTTCATTACATAATGAAAGGAGATGGCAAAAGATCTAGTTCAGTTTGTAGCACCCTATTTACATTAGTCAGTTCTGTTAAGGCCTCTATACAAAACATAGAAAAGTGACGAGAAAAGCAGAAATGATGCCTCAGTATGAAAATCAATTAGATCAAACACTTCTTTGCTGGCACAAAGCAATCATGTTTAGATACATTTACATGAGCTAAAATAAACACATGCAAATAGTGATTCTGGGGAAGGGCTTAAAATATAGTATTTCCTGAAAATTTGGTGCTGGTGGTTAAGAAACTTTTTTTAATGCTGCACTGAATTTCCAGGCTGTTTTGCTTAAAAAAAAAGTACCCCAAGGCTATTAGGCATAACTGAATTTATATGGCAAACTTAAGTTCTGAACTTGAAAGATACCATTGTATTTTCATTCTGCTTAAACAAGACTTCTTTTACTTTAGAAAAATACTTTGTGGGGTGATTTTTTTTCATTTTTGCTAGATTAAAAACTTTAGACTATTTTTACTAGATTTTGGAAATGTACACGCATTACATACCCATGATCCCAAAGGAGTTAAAAATTATATATACTTACTGATCCCTTTTCCATCACTCTGTTCAGCATGACAACTCCACGGCTTTTCTGTTCCCAAATCATCTCCCAAAAGTGACCACAAGTATTTGGAAGTGGACCCTGAAAAAGATACTGAACTTTCAAGAAAGAGCAGTATTCATAGGGCACAAATGTCTGCGTACTATGATCAAACAATTCTTGTTTAGTTATTCTAAATATGACACCGTGTGGCTTCCATTTCTAGGGATGTAAAATCTGGCGTCCAGATTGGGGCAATTTAGAAGCAATAACAAGCAAACAAGCAATTGCAAGCTAGTTAGCTTTGTTTTGAAGTTGCCAGATTGTAATATTTAACCATAGATAGGTCAAAGCTCTTTGTATGAATTTGACACGAATAGTAAAGCCTATCTTCCAAAAGGAATAACAGAATAATAGAATAGCAGAGTTGGAGATCTTCTACTCCAATCCCCTGCTCAAGCAGGAGACTATATAATTTCAGATAAATGGTTGTCCAAATTCTTCTTAAAAACCTCTGGTGTTGAAGCACCCACAATGTCTGAAGGCAAGGAAGATGGGACAGAAAAGTTCTTAAGGCAAAAAGGCCACACGGCAGGAAGACCTATATTCTGTAGTGTAACTTCTGATTTGTGGGGATGAGGAATGATTAAAATTCATGAGTAGGAATTTTAGTAACAGTTCTTGGCCTGACCAAGAAAATTAGAGAGAGTTCACTCTTCCTGCTAGATGTTTTCCCCATCACTTTTAAGGTAACCCTCTAAGTCAAAGGCTCTTGTTTTTCCATCAAATTAAGCTATGCTGCACTGAAGCACAACTATACAAAATTGATCAGAATTTACACAATAGCAAACAATCAAAGGTAAGTTTTGTTCCTGTAAACCTGGTGTATTCTGTAACTCTTACATTGAAAGTACACAACATATTACAGAAAATGGCTGTAATTCATTTGATTAATTTACAAATGACACTTAGAATATCAAATGTACATTGCCTTTTGTAACAATTAATACACAGAGATGTACACACACACACATATACTGTAAATCTATGCTGGCCTATAATAAAAAGTGATCAATTGCTCTCACTGATTATAACACAATATACAATACACTGATTTGCTTTTCTCTCACTTTCTCTCACTGATTTGCTTTTCTCTCTCTCCTATTTACCATCTTTCCTCTTAATAGAAATCAGGAGCAAGCAACTTAGTATCGATGAGAATTTCGGGCTAAAGCTCAAATCGATGCAGCTTAATGGGATAATGGAAATTGTGGACTCAAACACTGCTCACCCAAATTCTACCAAGGCTCCTGTCATTCAGTTGAAGGAACTGAATTATTATGGGTGACATAATTTACAAAGGATCTCCGGCTAAATGTTAGTTTTGTGAGATAGCATTTTGGTGCTGATTCTTGAACTTTAAAACGTTGCCTACAGAGCTACTTTTATAAAGTTTCTGTACTGAAATTTTCATGCTCTTTAGATTTAATAAAATATAAAACTAAAGAACAGCTTTCTCAATTTGTGCCCATGGCTTCTTAGTATTTCGACATATCTGCTATATAATACAGATTTCTTTAAAAAAAGAAACCAGAAGATAAACCTTATGGTAATCATCTTCAACAGCTCATATCCAACAAATTAAAGGAGAAGTGTTGAAGCAGAGCCAAATGAACAGATGAATAATTCAAAGTACCTAAGGGGACAAGATTTTATCAAAGGAAGCAGCTTTGGAAAGAGAAAATGATGTGAACAACAACCAACAGGAAGGGTGTGGCACACCACTTCCTACAGTGCGCTATTTCAGGAGTAGATGGCTTGATTCTGTCTTAATAACAATAGGCAATATGCTAGATTAGCATTCCTGAGATTAGTGTCCTCCAGATGTGTTGGATCGAAAGGCCCTTAATCCCTGATCATCATTGTCCTAAGAGTTCTTCAAGAAGTACCCATATCTTCCCTAGGTATTGCCCATACTTCCAAAAAACATGAAATTCCGAGAGCCACTGAGGAAAGGATTAGCAGTTTAAGGTCAATTCTTTTAGCTAAAACTGCATATTGTCACGCTAGTTAAACTATGAAGCTTGGAAATATGTAACCACATTTTGGGTGCTCAGCAACCAGCCCATATTTATGGCCATTTGCAGCATTCCATGGTCATGTGACTGGCATTTACAATGTTTTTACTAAAAACTGGCATTTATTTTCCATTTTCAGCAAACATGCCCCACCGCGAACAATGAATTTGCTTAAACAACCATGGCATTAATAACTACCACAGAAAATGACTGAAAAATTGGGACAATCACACCATTAAAACTGTCATAACATGATAACAGGTAGGCTCCATTATGGCTATAAGTCGAGGGCTACTTGTATCAGCAACTAGATGTTCTTGAGGCTTTAATCTAGCCATATCATAAACACTATTAGTATTCTAAAAGAACCCCAACTCTTCCTTAGTAGCATTTTGTCTTATCTGAATTGAGTGACTTTGCTGTCAATCATGATATAATCAGTTTCTCTCCATGCAGTGTCTTGGTAAAATACAGGAGGGGTTTATCATTGCTTTCTCCACAGTATGAAATGATACCTTTGATGTTTTCACTAAAGTCATCATCTGCCTGCAGCATCACTATTTCCCAATATCAGTGCCTGCTTGATTTAGCTAGGAGGACCTTCACACCACAGGTGATCCTGCTGGGAATATATATATAGTCTTGTCATATACACCTGTTGTTCTTTGCTTATCTGTATCAGAAACATCCTCCCTCCTCACCACAATAAAGCAGCATTATAGGAACTGGGGAGGTAGAAAGGGCACAGTAGCATACTATACCTATAGCATATAACTGCATGATGGGTAAAGGGAAAGCATTTCATTTGTTTTCTCACACAGTTAACAGCTGTGATCTCCAAGGACAAACAACAGGAAAAAAAGATTGCTATTTCCTTTTTATTATTCTCTTAAAGCTCTTACCTGTGTAAGGATATAACTTCTGTTTGCCTCTTCCATTTTTATCAAACTTGCATTGACATAATCATTGTCACCTTGCTCCAGCTTAATTCGGCTGTGGTCAACTACAGAATGGATTAGAAACCATGCTATTAAACACTTACATAATATTTACATTTTACTAAACAGTTCGTTTTAGACTAAAGAAGCAAGCATTTTTTCCCCAAATATATGAAACACAAAGCAAACTTTATTCTGAAGAAATGTTCCTATACCATTATCAAGTATTCTTGCGGAAAATATTTAATAAAGTGTGTAATACCATGAGCTAAATGTCACGTCTCATGTTATTTTTTTCATTCTACATAAAACACTGATATTCTGCTTTCTATAAAACTTCTCAGTTTTAAGAAACACATTTATAGTTATAAAACAGCAGTAAGTTAAAACAAAGAAGAAAAAACATGTAAGTTAATGTACAAGTGGGAACAGAAAAAAAATTCAGTTATCATTTATACAAGGAAACTCTTCAATAAACATAGAAAATAATAGAACAAATATTTGCTTCTTGAAAGCGGGGTGGAGAAGCTCCACACAGTGACACAATCAATAAGTTATTTTGTAGGAGACGACCAGACTGAACCTAGGGAGGGGTCAAGTGCATCATCACTCTTGAGTCCCTTCACACTCACAACAGATCTAAGTCCAGCTCACCTTGAATTCCATTGATTCTTATCCATTGCAATTTGCTTTGACAGTTTGCTAAATCGTCATATATATTTTGCTCTTTTCTGAACCTGGTCCATTTTATAAAAAACATTTCCTAAAGTGTGGTGCCAAAAATGATTATATCACACAAAGTTGGATCAGACCAATGAAGGATAGAGTAGTCCAGATTCTTGCAGAGACCTTTCACATGCAATAAGCCTGTAGTCATTTGAACCACGTTGCTCCCTGATTTATTGTGCCTGACATCTATGTGCAGATGCATGCAATATTGCACCCAAATGATCTCAGTAATCATGTAGATTTAAAATGAGTACCTCCGTTTCAAGTTATTGGAGGTTTTGTATGCTGCTTAGCAGTTAAATGGTGTCCAATCCAACTATCAAGATAGCCATTAGAATTACTTCAGCATAGACATGTCCATTCAACATCAAAGGAACTGCATTTTGTCCTAGTTGCAGCTTCCCAAACAGGTACATGAATGGTTCCATGTAGAATGCTTTACAGTAAGCTAAATGTTAGATTATCAGCACATGAGTAACATTAGTTAAATTACCTCTAACTAGGAAAACCAGCTGAAGCCAAGCATGGATGCTCCTAGCAATAGAAACCACCCCAGGCTCTAGAAATACTGTAGAGGAATTTTTACTTTTGTGTGTGTGTGTGTGTGTGTGTGTATAATCTTATTTAGAACAAGCCCAATACAGAGACATAGAGATATGCTAATGTAGAATTTACCATCTTATATGCAGGATTTTACAATCTTTTCCGTAAACCATTTCTTTCATTCTTAGGAGAAACTTAAATCTCTATCATAAAAATACTTAATTGCTTCACCTAAATTGTCATATATATGTATATATATGTATATGACAGTTAACATTTCTTAGAACCCAACCCACCAATTATCAATATTCAAAGCGCTCTGACAGTAACTGCACTCTGTTTTAAAGATCTAAAGTTTGTTCCCTTTAGCCCACCCAGATATAAAAGAATCCCTACATTTTACAGGAAAACCAAACTGACTGGAAGCCATTTTATCTAAAACAAACAAAATCAATGGCGGTTACCATAAAAAGAATCTCTAGAACTGATCAGTAAGCAAAATTATGTGCAACACTATAGCATGTATTGAGTTTTCCTGGAAGGCTCAACAGATTTTTAGTCTATTAAATGATTGTAGAGATTTTCTAACATATGGAGAAGAACAGATTGGCAATCTGAATGTGTAGCACACATGACAATCAAAGTAAAGCTCCTGAGTAGATGACTGTAACACTTGGGGATAAGCAGATGCAAAAGAAAACCAGGGCCGTGATGTGAATGTGAGACAAAATTTTAACCACAAATATTTGATTTTTAAATCCCCTTTCACCATCTCCCACCCACACTCGTTTCTTAGGATTTAATGAGAACATCTTTGTAGGCTCCCTCCTCATTGGAATTAATTGCCATATGTCATAGCCACTATTTCTATATAACACCCTTCCAGATAGCTGAAGCAACCCCTATGGGTCTTTTCAAAGTTACAAATTTCTAGTTTCCTTGTTGATAGATTTCAGTTTCTTAATTGCTTGATCAGCCTTATTGCTCTTTTCTGAATCTGTTCCATTTTAACAAAATATTTCCTAAAGCGTGGTGCCAGAAATGGTTGTAACACACAAAGTGGGAACAAACCAATGAAGGATACAGTGGAACTATTGTTTCCTGTTTTGTGGGACCTATATTTTCTTTAATGCAATCTAAAATTGATCTTTTTACCACCATACCACAATGCCTACTCACATTTAATACATAATTGACTTTAATCCCAGGGTCTTTTTCTGATATATTTGAAGATTTTTAATTGTTTCTTTTACAGTGATGGGCCATTTCAACCTCCTTTCCAAAGCCCTGCATATTTCATGCACATTTTGGTCTCTTTTTGCTGTGCTCCTTGTATGGTATTTTTGCTCCACCATAAGCATCAGAGCAGCAGGCCATGATCCAGGTGTGTAAACTCTTGTACATAGGATTACTTTATCTAATCCCTGAATATAAATGACTCTTTACAATTACACAATTCACTCCTGGATAGTGCTTGTTCAGAAACCCTGTTTTGCAATTCCCAGAAACTCATCAGTCTATAATTGCAAGAAATTGGCTGCCAAGTTTCCAAGATTTTTGGAATAAGAAATACAAGAGCTGTACCGTAAGCCTTAAAACAAGCTTAACATAACAAAAAATACAATGAAAAAAAGTCTTCTAGCTCCCTAAAACAAGCTTAACATAACAAAAAATGCAATAAAAAAACCTTCTAGCTCAGAAAGTCCTGGCCCACAAATTTTCATGAGGTGACCCTACTTACTTGACATCTTACTCAATGGGACTTCAATAACTCCCACATATTAAGTAAAGCCTAACCTAATTCTAAAAATGTTGCACGTCTTACATACATAATTGACCCCAAACCTAGTGAGACATTTGTTAAGTGAGTTTTGCCCCATTTTGCAACCTTTTTGTCACAGTTATTAAGTGAATCACTGCAGCTGTTAAAGTTAGTTAATAACATGGTTGTTAAGTGAATCTAGTTTCTCCAGATTTTGCTTATCAGAATGTCACAAAAGGTTATCACATGACCCTCTGACACTAGAGCCATCATAAATAGGAGTCAGTGACTGAATTTTGATCAAGTGACCACGGGAATGCTGCAATAAATGTAAAAAATGGTTGTGCCACTTTTTCAGTGCCACTGTAACTCTGAACAGTCACTAAATGAACTGTTGTTAAGTCGAGGATTACCTGTACTGTAATACTAATTCATAGACTGGCATTACATTTGAAAAACCCCGTTCCTCTGAGTTTTTGAAAAATTATATTAGAAAAATAATATTGCTATGTCTGGAAGTTGAGTCACGGCAACTGGACTTCCACCAAGTTGCCATGACACAACTTCTAGGCAACTCTACTTCGATGACTGAGAATCTTCACTGACAACAATGCTACAGTTTTTGTAAGTAAATTGAGAAAGTCACAATACTTACAGGGGCTGACATCTCTGTATCTGTTGCGATTTTTGTTTTTCGGATGTTTGGCCATTTTACACGGAAAGTCACTGGCTTCATGTTTGATTTCCTAGAAGTAAATAGAAGAAGACATTGATATAAGCGAAGACATGTGCATTTTACCACCTGAGTTGAACTGTTGGTTCAAAAAAAAAAATTATTGAGAGCTAGTGGCTTATCACCATATATAATTCTGTTTGCTCTTAACAGTCGCTGTTCAAAATTTCCAAATAATGACAGTTTTTAAGATTAATAATGGCAAAGATTCAAAGCATGCATTACAGACTAGCGGCATATTTCATTACTGAAGCTAAAATTGGAAATTTATGAGTATGTTAAGAGAAAGGAATCATGTTTCATTGGATTTACAGCAAGAAATACAATTTTACTGCTGAAATAAAAGAAAAAAGCATCAGAATGTGTATTGGGGCAGCACAAAGCCAGACATGCACGCAGAGCAACTGGACAAGGATATCTACAGGAACACATATGTTTCTTGATATCCTACACGCCACCCTTTCATATATGCATATTAACAGCTAAAGGCTACAAATGCCTGGTTAAGATAAGAGGTTTCCTTGAGTCATCAGCAAGCTACACAGGAGCTGTAAATGTTAAAAGGATGAGGCATATTGTACTTCACAGCAGCAGTAGAATTGTTACAGCCATCCAATTTGGCACTGATCATTCATTTCTCTGGCAACTCACATAAACTCCAACGTTCATTGTAAGTAACATTCTAACAAAAGCTATGTACAAGATCAATCAAATCTGTACACTGCATGTCAGGAACTTAAAACAAAAAAACAAAGCATGCGTAACTTAAAAATGCAGGGATTAAAAATAAAGAGAAAGACAGAAGTTACAGGATTTTCACTTGAGACACCTTTTCCCCTAGACTTGGAGTGAAGCCATTCTTTAACTTATATGGTTAACTGAATAACTGCAATATGTATAATTGAATAAATGTGAGACAGCTTACACTAAGACCACGCAAGTTTATATTTTTCCATAGCCCAGGGGAGAACTTACAGCCCTCCAAGATGCTGCTGGACTACAACAATGTATGTTTTTTTCTCCATCCTCTTAAGAGTTAATTATTTTTAGCGTTCATTCTCTTTTTAATCTTTGAACTGTGCCTTTAAAATTTATGAGCCATGTTGAGTGCTCATTTGAGCAGAGACAGAATATAAATCAGATCCTGCTCCTAGACCAAATGGACACTGCTGGCTGCAGCTGAAGTTGGAAAGCTCAAGGTTTCCTTCTACTGTAGTCTCCTTAAATATAAGATACAGTATTTTGTGCCAGATCAAAATCCAGTTCCTTCTCCTTTATATTCTAGTCAAGTTACAGTACTAAAACTAAAGGATGCTTTGAAAACCCTCTCAGATATGAGCGCATTGAAATTTTCTGACAGTGAAT
Organism: Boaedon fuliginosus; assembly: GCA_027560395.1. Lineage (NCBI taxonomy): Eukaryota > Metazoa > Chordata > Lepidosauria > Squamata > Lamprophiidae > Boaedon > Boaedon fuliginosus. Next base: position 148,083 of record JANHGC010000538.1, on the reverse strand, counting down.
GGTCCACGTTTCTTGCAGGGACTGGAAAAATGCCGCTATTGAAGGAAAAACAATAACAATAATAGGTCTTAGCCAACAAGAAGTGACCAACAATTAGTGGTAACAGCTTCTCAAGAGGGCAGTTGCCAGCTTATTATAATGATCCACTGCATGAAACTGATTTTCTAGAACAATTTCAAATTAGTTTCAGGCCTGTTTTTAACATAGGAATAGACTGGATCTTTTCTTCTCTGTTAACGTTAAGCTATTTTTGAGACGTGCCTTTTTCACATTGTATGAATACTCTATATCACGGGTGTCAAACTCAAGGTCCGGAGGATGGATGTGGCCCACGGCGTGCTTAGACCTGGTCCGCGGGGCTGCCCTGGAAACAGCGGACCAGCCCAGAGTGCCTCTGCCAGCAAAAATGGAGCTTGTGAGTGCTGCGCACGGTGCTCCCAAGCTCTGTTTTAGCTGGCAGAGGGTTGCAGGAGTTTTCGTCCTAGCCGAAAACAGAGCTTGAGAACCCGTTTTCAGTGGCAGAGCACTCAGGCCACCACAGGCTCCCCCCAAAACGAGTGATGTCATTCTGGCCACTCCCACCGTGGCCATGCCTACGCCCACCAAGGTCAAACACAACCCTGATGCGTCCCTCAATAAAATCGAGTTTGACAATCCTATATCTACCATTATTAGGACGGTTCTGAATGGTTTGATTTCTTATGCTGAATCACCTTAGGAATGCTATTGTAGGGTAGCCTACATACTGGAAACAACTGAATAAATACGAAATACATGCTTACAAACAGGATCA
>JANHGC010000538.1:5835-17410 GCA_027560395.1 Boaedon fuliginosus | reverse complement strand
ATGAATGTTGATTGGTTGTATGTGGATTTTTTATAATTTTTAGTAAATGGGCACACTTGTATTATGTTGTACGCCGCCTCGAGTTCCCCATTGGGGGAAGAGAGGCGGGATAAAAATCGAATTAATAAATAATAAATAATAGTAATGGTGATTATACAACAGAGGGGCTGTGGAGAGGTTGTAAATGCAAGCATTGGTCATAAAGGGTTTGCTTTCAGCACTGCTGTAACTTTGCATGGTTGATGAACAAAGCAGTTGATGAGTAAAGTCTACCTGTATTAAACATAAAGGTCACAGATGGTTATTTTTTCACTGGCATTTGGTAAATCCAACCAAAGAGCAATGCAACGGAGAGAGATAATTATAAAATGTAGAAAACATATTGAACTTTTTTTTTTTTTGCTGTTGACTTTCCTTAGAACAGTCTGATAATTTCAGATGCTAGGACAGTATCAAATTTGTGCTCGGTCTAAAATGTGTTATCGTCTTGCACGGAAAGCAAATCATTCCCACAGAGAATAAAAAAGTCTATACGTTTCATATGAGATTAAATGAATACAATTTATTTCTGAAAACATGGTTAGCTTCAATAGATTTGTTTCTAGAAATGAGTGCAAGCAGCTGATAGTGATTGAATCATTAGAAAATTGAAGAGCAAAAGTATAGTCTCCATACATAAAGGGAAGGGTAAGTCAAAATGTTATGAGTCATGTTAACTTAAGTCAACAGGGGAGATCTTAATTAGTATCTTAATTAAAATATTTCTGTTCTGAACATGCCATCCTCCTATTTTCTTCCGAGATAGAGGTTAGGCCGACAGTGACATCAGAAAAACAAATGAGGATGGTAAGTTTTCATTTTCTTTTATTTCCTGCCGAGGAAATGGCAGGCAACCAAATTTGCATTTTTGGTGTCTTGCAATGAAATTTTAGCAGCAATTTCTTGGGACTTCTGGATCCACAAAGAGAGAGAGAACCCATTTGGCTAATTTGTTTATGTATTGACTATTCCTGGGCTAAGAAGAATGGAAGTTATCGATCATCATTGTTTAGGATTGTTGTCCCCAATCTGGGTCTGAGCCGGGTGCCGAAGCCGATGAAGAACACCAGAAACGAGGTGCAGGCATTTCCAAGAAAAGGGGGTCCTGGCTAGAAAATGGCGGGATATATAAAACAAATCATCTAATAAACATTGTAGTAATGATCTAACGAATTGTCCTATTGGTCTCTAGCTGTCCCTATTCCTAAGTCTTGGCTAATGAATGCTCCAGGAGTTATCTAATACACGTTCTATTTATTTATTTATTTATTTTTATTTCTTTATTTAGATTTATACCCCGCTTCACTTCCCCAGTCAAGGGGAACTCGAGGGGGCTAACAACAGTAAAATACAATAATATGCAATAAAAACAGTCAACAATCATCCAAGGGGGAGGGTACATTAATTCCAGGCCTTCCTCCAGAGCTAGGTCTTAGTGGCTTTACGGAAGGCCAGTAAGGTGGGGATGGTCCTGATCTCTACTGGGAGTTGGTTCCAGAGGGTCGACACCGCCACAGGGAAGGCCTTAGCGCGGGGGCCCGCCAGCCGACATTGTTTGGCTGATGGGACCCGTAGCAGGCCAACTCTGTGGGACCTCACTGGGCGCTGGGAGGCATACGGTGACAGAAGGCGGTCTCGAAGGTACCCCGCTTCTAAGCCATGAAGGGCTTTAAAAATTGTTACTAGCACCTTGAATTGCACCCAGAAGACCACCGGCAGCCAATGCAGCTTGCAGAGGATCGGTGTTATATGGGTGCACCAGGGTACACACTTGGTCACTCGCGCGGCTGCATTCTGCACCAGTTGAAGTCTCCGAGTGCTCTTCAGGGGCAGCCCATTTTCATTCTGATCCACAGATGGACTTCTCAGCCAACCTGCACTTCCATATCTGACCCCATCAGGTGGACAATGGAAAGCCTGTGACTGCACCATCTCAATCAGAGTGGTCGGTGTTGCCATGATCTAGATCAAAGTGCTCTATAAGGCATCTTTTATCCATCTTCTTGAGACAATGAACAATAAGAGAACCATAGAATACAGCTTTACCCTTCATCCTAGCGTCTTCAGGATCTCCAGAATGTCTGCTTAATTAGGTCATTGCTTCCCTGGTTGCCTATGTTTAAACTATTTAAATGAAAACAATAATGAGACAAATAATGACAAATAAGTATATAATAATAACTTGTTCCAGATCATGTGGTTTGTTTTGCTCTATTTGGATTGGATTGGTGTTTTTTTTAACTATGATAGTCAATTAGCCTGAGGACATTAATCCCAGACAATGTGATGTAGATAAGTAACTGTAAAAAATAATAAAGGTGCCATGACAGCAGCAAGTAAACGAATCAAAAGGATCAGGTCACTTTAGAGTCTCAGTTTCTTTCATATGAAAAGTGAAGCTGAGCAAAAGAAGGAATGGTTGATATTTTGGATAGTTTTCACATTATTTCATTATGAGCAGATATTACAGCTAGATTTCTCATTGCAACTTATGCTCTATTTGTATTGCAGGGGGAAATATTCATTTCCCTTGGTGCCTTTCAGATTTACTGCCCACTCCTCTGCCTTTATTTTTTTTATTTAATCCTTTTAATTAAAGAATAAGGAAATGTGAAGCTGGCATACTGCAAAATGTGATATCTGCCTCCAGCATCCTCTTTATTTACAACAATATTTTTTTTTTGGAAGTTGGTTCCTTTCCAGGTTTATGGAATTGACCCATTTAAGATCTCACCGACAAGTGATTTAATACAGAGTTAGGTGGAGCTTTCTTCCTCCACCTTAGAACCTCCAAATCTGTTGAATTAAAACCTCTGTGTGCCTAAAATTGCACCCCGCAAGACCTGGAAAGTGCCAAATTGGGAACAGCTGAGCTAAGTTTAGAATCAAAGAAGTACCACTAGAGTTGCCTGAAGTCGAGAACAACAACGACGAGGAAGAGGAACAGGGAAAAGCCCAAATACCTTCCCACAAGCCACTTGAATAACTTGTCTTGCAGCCTCAAGTGTTTGTTGTTTCCATCTGAGTCCACCCTTGGCACACATAAAACAATCTTTACTTGGGCTCGCCACTCATAACAAGGGGAATGGAACTTTGTGGAGCAGAGACAATGTATTTGTAAAGCCAAGCGCGACAGGCAAGCCTATATATATACGTATTTGTGTGTGTGTGTGTGTGTGTGTGTGTGTGTGTATACACATACGTATGTGTGTATGTGTGTATGTGTGTATGTATGTATGTATGTATGTATGTATGTATGTATGTATGTATAAAACTCCAAGGACATTATAGATATGCTATGTGTCCCTGAGCTACAGCTGGTAAAAAAAGAACTGTGTAGAACCTATATAAAGATCCACAAAGTGTAATAAATCCATCCTTAAAACAATCATTCCATTCATTAGAAATGCAATTATACATAGTTGAAGGGGACTTTGCTATGGAGTAAGCTGTTCAGTTTGCTCACAGTGGGTAGGTGGGGAGCATCTGTTTTCTTTTCTTGCTTCTGCTTAACCCATGTTTATTTACTCAATTTTATATACTGCACCAACAGAAAGACAGAAAGCCGCTTAACGTCTATACAGTAATCAGATTCATACTATTCACATAACAAGGGGTAGCCAATAGCCATGATATCCTGCTTCAAATGGCAATGAAAGGTCTCACACATCTCAATAGTCAAGACGAGCTCAGCTCGTAGTTCTTTGGTTCTGTGTTGTTTTCTGGCCATCAAGTGCTTGGCTTGTTCAGTCCTTCTGAACTTTTTCCAGCTTTCCGTTCTAAATGGCATCTCCTAATGGCCGAGCCTTGCTTGGTTTTTCTAACTTCAGCCACATTCAACAAAAGGAATTCATCCAAAGTATGATTCTATATACACGAAGAGGTCCATGAAGTTTCCTTGGAAAAAGATGGGGATTGATCTGCTATTGGCTTTTGCCAGGATGCTGTTTTTTTTTTTTAATAAACATCAATACTACCATCTTCAAATTTCCTAATCAGGGGTAAATACTGCTTGAACTCTATTATTACTTTTAGAGGTTTGACATCAACTAATTCCAGAGTATGACCTGTCATAATCTAGAATGGTATCCAGAGTGGCCTGGTGCATAGGAGGATCACCTTCCTCTATCTTTTATAGAAATGGGAATTTTAGTAGTGGTTGCTTACACAAGAAATTGACTTTTTTTAGCTATGCTAAACAGTTTATCCAAGAAATGAAAGCTAGATGAAATGATCAGACATTTGCTAGACTTTTACACACTGCCCGAAAGGAAGAATGTCTCTTTTGGTAGTCGGCCACCTTACCCAAGTATGGCTGGTATGACCAAGTACAGTTCTAGAGCTGTAGCTGATGAATAGGTTCTTCATTTATAAGCAAGAACTCTAAAATAGAAGAATGGGAATCTTGTACTTATCTTATCAATTCTTTACCCCATTCTCCCTTTCTGACCGTGTGTAGAAGTCTACCAAATGTCAGACAATTTCATCTAGCTTCCATTTCTTGGATGCAATAAACTGTTTAGCATAGCTAAAAAGAAGTTTAAAATCCGATAGCTTTCAAGAAATTATCTGTATATAGCAATTTATAAGCCGGTAATTTACAAGTGACTGTACGAGATGGTAGTGATGGGGAGAAATCAAAGGAGTTTCTACGCAACTTTGGCAAGAAAATCATTATTGTGTTTTGCAGATCAGTACCCTAAGGAAATCTTATTCTTTGAAAGCCAATACTAATTTGGTTGACCTGGTAGGTCAAGAAAAGAAGAACTAAGAAAAGGAGGTGACGTAAAGAAACTCAGAACGTTTAATATGGCAGTAAAAGGTTCTACTAGGTTTTAAAGGCCTTTTCCTCCTTCTCTGAGTTTTGCAGATGCCCTTTTATTTGGCTTTTTCTATGACCATCACATGTGGACCACCTCCAGGGAGAAAAGATAGCGTTTATTACTGTTTCGCTGTCTGTACTAAGCAGATGAAGTGAAAGCAATCACAACAGCAGCTGTAACACAGCCAGAAAACAGCAGAGGTTGCATGGTGGCTGCATGGAATGGTGCTATCTCTGAACGTGATGGTTCCATTTTTTAATATATCTTGCTGCTGAGTAGAATGGCTTGTCAGGCTAATTTCTTTAAGGCTTGATATATCAGTGTATGACCAACTTCATCTGCACCCAATGAGGACATCAGAATGATTAGTAGAACATATAAACAACAGAATAATAGCAGAATAACAGAGTTGGAAAAAACCTTGGAGGACTTCTAGTCCAGCCCCCCCAGCTCAAGCAGGAAACCCTAAATCATGTCAGATAAATGGATGTCCAATTTCTTCTTAAAAACCTCCAATGTTGGAGCACCTACAACTTTTGGAGGCAAATCGTTCCACTGATTAATTGTTCTAACTGACAAGAAATCCCTCCTTAGTTCTAGGTTGAATCTCTCCTTGGTTAGTTTCCATCCATTGCTTCTTGTCAGGTGTTTTGGAAAATAGGTTGACTCCCTCTTCTTTGCAGCACTGTCAGGACATTTCTCCTTAGTTGTAGGTTGATTCTCTTCTTCGAACACATAAAAACCTCTGAGCATATAAAACTGTAACAAAACATATATCAAAACTTGATTTAGTAGCACATTGTGGGTGGAGACCATGCTGGCTGGAAATCAACTGAAGTCCTGAAGGTTGTGACGACTAAGAAGGGATTGAAATTACTTAATAAAATAGCTGAATGGTGTTATGAATTCCCTCGGGGTCTTCTGCTCTTACCGGAGCAGAAATTATAAAGTTAAGGCTGAGTTTCTTTAGCTGCCTGTCATCTAAGCTTTTATGATATACAAAATTAGAGCTACAATTATCAAAACAGCAGCACAAGCAATAATAGAAACAAATTAATGACAAAACTGCCCAAACTAGGATGTTTTACATTCTTTTACCTCTTCAAAATCTTTTCTGACTGAGTTTGAAAAGTACTGATTAATATTGTCCCAGAAGCCCAAATACACCTCCTGTCTATACAGGTAGAAAGCTGGGATAAAGGACTGAACTCTCTTGTGGCAGCTGCTAGACTGTAGGATCCCCCATTGAGAAGCCACACCTGGATTTAATTCATTTTGAAAAACAAAATTAACACAAAACTTTTAAATTAGAGAAGATGTGGCCAAACCAAAAGCAAAAACCATCACAGTAGGGAAGAAGCGAGAAAGACAAAATATTTGATTACAGATTACGGTAGATTAGATTAGCGTAGTTTTTTGAAATTTTAAAACCGTCTTGAGATGGGGACTAAATATAGAAGCAGTATTAGATATTACTGGGGTTGCATGAAAGGATTTACTCAGTAATGGCTGTTCTCCATAGCTCTTTGTATAGAAAGAGTATAGATCAGTCCCTTCCCTGTTACAATGCACAGGAAGTTGAAGCAAAAAAGCAGCCATTTTGATATCTATATGGTCAGAGATAAAATTGGGTTGCAGCACTTGTTTTGTTGACCAACCTTAAGTTTATTAAAAAGAATAATACAAAAACGAAAGAGGTAAAGGAGAAAAAAGGAAAAAGATGAAGATAAAGAAAAGAAAGAAAGAACCAAAACCTATTATGTCACATACAGAAAATCATTCAGCCTAAGTTATAAGCCCATCATTAAACTTTACCAGACTGAGTAATATTGATCTCTCTTTTCATTCCATCAATAGATACCCAATTCATAAATAGAAAGAAAATACATATCTATGATCCTGGATTGTAAATCTTGTGCCAAACTAGCTTTTCAGCATTGGAAAGTAAAAAAAAAAACAAATCCATCATTCTTCATATAGTCAAAAGTTCAATAGATAATATCATAAAGCTATGACTAAAAATTGAGCCAAGGTTCTGTCATAATGTTATAAAAGCCACATGATAACTTTCTAATTTGTCCTCAGTGATATATTTGGTTTTTTAAACCAGATTACTTGCATTTCACAGAGAAACAGAAAATATATGACAATAAATATAACGGTCTAAAAATTAAAAACCTACTACAATATGATAGCCGTTATTTTGATAACAATAAAATAAAAGGGCTTTGTGTGTCTTTCTTAGAATATCTTACGGTCTGCTTAAAATAATACTTTTTTTTTCTTATTTTTCTTCCTAGCATCTTTTCCCACAAAGGCAGGTTCTGCTGCTCTTTTTTCTAGATCAATCAAATGTTGATTGGTTGTGACAGGAATTGATGGATCGCCTTGTCACGCGAGCCTGACTTCATCAGTTGAGAGAGAGTGACTGGCCCAAAGTCACCCAGTCAGCTTTCATGGTTAAGTCAGGATTCACAGCCTCCTGATTTCTAGCCTGGTGCTTTAACAAAATACTTCTGAATAAATTCATCTTTAAGCAATATTCATTTTTACATTTCCCTTCCCTTATTAAGCACAATAAACCTGTGTCTATCTTATCAGAGATTTGATATATTAATAGCTGCAAATGAAAGTTCCCTTGGAATATTTTTCCTAAATATTTAAAAACAACATTTAAAGCTCCAATTATTATAAATTTTCATAGAAACGTTACAGCGTATTGAATGTAAATGAGACTCCAATTAACACGATGACATGATAAATTACTAAACTGTTCCATACTGTCCATAATTCTTTATACAGAAAATATGTTATTATCAATAAGACATAATACATCACTGTCATATAAAAACTGTTCAACTGCAGTAGCTGTTGTGTGGAAATATCATTTCTTTGTCTAAGAAAGGCAGTGTTTCAAATGAAAAACAAGAGGATGTAAAGGATGATGAGTTCTTTAGACAGTTTTATAGATGAAGAGACAATTCCATCTCTAATAACTTGGCCAAAGGTTAGAAAGCAGCATATTGATCCAATTAATAAAATGGGGAAATTCATATTTAGGAAAAATTCATTTCAGAAATTTCCTCAGGCTGTGTACCAGAATTCTTTTCCTTACTACATTGTTAATTTCATTTTCATTTCATTTTCCTGAAAGATATACATGGAATAACAATTAATAATTCTACATTATCAGTTGCTCAATGCCTTTTTGTTAAAAACAGATTGTGAAGGATAGATAATCCAGAATAATATCAACTGTAATCTATGTATCCACTATCCATTTTTTTATCATTACTGTATTTAATAAGGAATCTATATTTAATATATGTAACATTATAATTTGTAATACCACTGGGGCAAATAAATCGGGGTAGATTTTTTAATAGTTAAGTAACAGAGCAGTTTTTACCCATTTTCAAATAATTAATTACATCTGTTATTTTTTGAAGAGATAAAGAGATGCACTCAATAGGCAGTTTGATCATAGGTGACTTAAGGAAGAGCTATATGAAAATTGATTAATTTCTTTCTTGGTCACACTTAATTCAGTGTTATGCAATCAAGAATGCACTTTTAAAAACAAATCTGATTTATTGAGTCAAGTTCTGTATGATTCAATGTGAGTATATCCTTCAACTAACTAGATTACAATTTTATTACAACTTGGATGGGGGACAAGTAGAAAATCCCAAGACTCTACTTTAGATTAGAAAGTTTAAAAGAAATCTGGAAGAAAGGGAAAGAAAGTCAAGCTGAGTTTGAAAGATTCTTTAGTTTAGAATAGTGGTTGGTCTCCCACCTTTCCAGCTTTGCAGACTGGTACGGGTGAGGAAGGGAATAGTTCCGCATGAGTAATGGGCAAGCAAATGTGTGCACTCATCTTGCTCGTTTGCCGCACACACAACTGGAGCTGTATGCACATGTGCACTCATCCTCCATTTCTGCGGTCCAGTTCTGAACAGACCACAGTCTGGTACCAGCCCATGGCCCGGGGGTTGGATCCCAGATTTAGAAGATATAAGGTTGCAATAAAACAAATTTAATAATATTACACATTTAAAGAAGTCAGCAAAAGCATCCAGAGCATAATCTGTGAAGTTTTTCCAACACTTTGATAAGATCTCTGTTCTGGGTCACCTGACCAGGAGGAAGGCTTAGAACGAACAGATTGGCCACTTTCTTACCAGCTACGCAGCTGCTTCTCCTATAAAGTATATTTGAAGGACTTTTTTCTTTGTAGTCACCAGCCAGTCCAGTCCCTTTTCACACTGGATCATCCTTTTGCCAGTTTCTGTTCCCAAGCAAATTTGGCCCGCTCTGTACAAATTTTCAGATTCAGACAGAGGCCCAACACTCCTTACACAATTTTTTACCAACATTCCATTGTGTTGGAAGAGTAAGAACTGTTTTAAAAATGGACTAGGTCAACTGCAGCCATAGAAGAAAATAATTCTTGTTTATTATTTTATTATTTTATTTTTATTATTTCGATTTGTATCCTGCCTCTCTTCACCCATTTGGGGAACTTGAGGCGGCAAGCAATACAATAAAAATTACAAAACCTATACAATAAAATCAAAAAACACAATCACTCACTCAATCATACGTGTGTGTGTGTGGGGGGAAGGACAGGATGTTAGGTCCACGCCTACCGGCAAAGCCGGGTCTTCAATGCCTTGCGAAACATAGGCAAGCTGGGGATGGTTCTAATCTCCGCGGGGAGCGAATTCCATAGGGACGGTGCCACCACAGAGAAGGCTCTAGCCTGCGGCCCCGCCAGCCAACATTGCTTAGCCTACAGTATCCGGAGCAGGCCCTCCCTATGAGATCTAACTGGGCGCTGGGAGGCATACGGTAGCAGCAGGTCTCGAAGGTATCAGCATATTGAAGGAGAAATCTGGTAAGGATAAAGGAAATGTCCAATTCTGTCTGCTATATACCTTTCATTAAACTGAGGGATTATTCACACTGAGGGTTGTCCATCATCAGAGTGGGCCAGTAGCCAATTTGGAGGACTGGAACTGACAATTCTGGCTTGCCCACTACCCTCTACCAGCTCTAAATGTGACCTTTTTCTGCCTAACTTTCAAAGTGGTGTTTTCCTGCTTCTGTCAGCTCAGGCTTTGCTATTGTATTTGCTCATTGCTCTTTACTTTCTTCTTTGCCAAGTATTGCAAGTTGAAGTGTGGATATGCCCTTTCTAAAATCTTTATCTCGAGATATCTTCATCTCAAGATAGAAAATAGGATGCCACGGTTGCTTAGTAAAAGGATTGCTCTCAAGGGGCCAGTTTAGAAGAACCAATGCGGAAAGATAAGAATATAAAAGATTATCCAGCTCCATCCACACAGACAAGCAATGTTATTCATGCAGAAGGTGGTAGGATTGGGGAGGATATTATGATGGGACCAAGGGTGAGGAAAAGGAGGGAAAAGACATTGCGGGAAACATGAAGGCAGCTCAAGGTTCTTCAGTGAAAGACTGTGTTCCTCAACTTCATCATGGATTCAGCTGCATGCTTTTAAAACCTGAATGAAAAAGAAAGGGAAATGCAGAATGTCTGCCCTGCCAAATCCTTTTAGATGGCAATCAAGAAACAAGAAATCAAATGCTTTAGCAAGGGCTCCTCTATCAGCTGCATTTTTCCAAATGCAAACTCCTCCACCAGTTTTCCAAAACAAGTTATACAAAAGTGAATGTAAAAGTAAAATTAATTATACAAATGCTTGTGAAAGGTGAATTGTGGCTCTCTTTCCCATAGAGGTTTAAAAAGAAAAGAAATTGCTGGAGACTTAAAGAAGGGCTTTGGTATGTCTGGATACTAATTGTTTAGTTGTCTAGACGGTGATGATATTATTACCAAGTTATGTACAGATACTTTGTCAGTGTTTCCAGCGCTGCCTAATGATTGCTTCACTCTATTCTGTTGACATGTGCAAAAGCTCCCCTGATATTCATTTTTATCATCTTGGCACAAATATTGCAGGATTATTTTAAAACCTATAATACAATAAGCCATATATTAAAAGTGCAATATGGATTTAAATGAAGAAAGCAACTGAATAATGTAGCAAGAAAAAAATGGCTGAGAAATAATAGCATCACATTGTTGAAACAGTCTTACTTCTTAAGAATTGGCATGTTATTTCTCCAAGGTCACCAAGACATACTTTAATTCACTTAACTGTATACAAGCTACAACATGGGCTAGACTGCCTATTTAAGCTTTAAAAAACCCACACAAGAACAATGAAGCTATGGTTGCACAGTCTTGTTTTTAATCTAAGGCCCTCATTGGCTTTGGAGTAGGAGGACATATTATTTTAAAAAATGATGAGTAGAGTCATGATAATTTTTTTAAATGAAATAATCTATATCTATAAAAGAGAGATGGGTTTTGGATGTGTGTTTGTATGTGCTTTATACAAACTTACAGCTCTGCACCAATTGGCCTCAAACTTGCCAGATGGGTAGAAAAACATCCTAAGAAATGCATTGTCGGGGTCTGGAGAAGATAGGCTCCATTTTCTGCCCCTTTTTTGGGGCGCAAAGAGGATTGTGGCAGCAACTCTCCACTGCGCACACGCAGATTCTCCCTCCCCTCCCTCCCCCTCCCATACCTGTCAAGTCTCCTGTTGTGGCCAGGAAACTCCCACCTCCCACATGGCCAGCGTGGCCTCCCCGGCTCCTCCCACCTGATCCCGGGCCTCAGG
>JANHGC010000536.1:0-15811 GCA_027560395.1 Boaedon fuliginosus | reverse complement strand
AATATGCTGACTCTGTAAACTGCTTAGAGAGGGCTGTAAAAGCACTGTGAAGCAGTATATAAGTCTAAGTGCTATTGCTATTGCTACCAACATACAAAAAGAATCCATATATATGTGTTCAAAAGCCATACCAATATTTTAACATTTTCCCCATAATGCCATCTACTTCTGCAGACTCTCCATTTTCAACATTCTTCCAGCATATATGACAAGCCTTCATTTATTTTAACTTGGGTAAGAACATTGATTTGCATTCCATTTATAATTCTCATACCAATTCATAATAATCTGTTTACCTTCCAATAAATCCATCAGTCAGATTCATATGGAATCATTCCATTGCTTTAATTTTTAATTCAGTCATTCTGCCAGAGGCTCATCTACCATCCATTCATTCTATTAGGAGGCTGCAGAATTCCTTCTTTCATTTCCTGCTTTAGTTTGTTTCACTCTGCTTTTCCCCCATGCTCATTTTTCACCAAGGTCCATCCTTGACCAAACTTTGTCTCATATGATGAGCCACGTATCACCCTTGTATGCTTCTCTAAATGTCTCAATCTTTGATGATAAACAATAAAAATAATTCTGCTTTTAGATTTCTATTCATATCTTTGCCAAGGATCCATGCAAATGATCTAGAATTGCAAACCACATTTTGAAAAAAAGAAGTATTCATTTTTCTACATAGGCATCTTTATATTATTACTGTTCTTTTTTTTCTTGAGTCCCCAAATGGTCCAATGACTTTTCCAGTGGGCTTTTGTCTCATCCTCATGTTACTTAATACACTACTGTCTCTTTTTCAGCATGCTAAAGGACTTTTCCAGTGCCACCTTTGAATTTTAGTTTCATGGAGAATCAAATATCAACCACCAACCTTCAAATTCTTACTTCCAGGTGACCGACAACAACCTCAATTAAATTCTAAATGTTTGATACAGATTTTAACCTTTTAAGTCATAATTTAATTTATATCCTTTCTTCCCTGCATCGATTCATCAATTTTATTCTACAAAAAATTCAGGCTCCTTTAAGTTTATTCGATTTATACCCCGCCTCATTTCCCTGGTCAAGGATATCTTGACCGGGGATCTATTGCCCTTCTCCTTTCTCTTAACTTCAAAGACACATTTCAATTTTATTTCATTAGTTAATTATATTTTTAACCAGCTATTGCTCTTACATTCCAAGTCACAGTCTTCCATATGTTACCAGATGAGACCCTACATATTAATCTTTGTCTTCTATGTGGCTTTGATTAATAAAACATTGACCAAATGTAATAGTTAGAATAGTTGTAGACTAGGTTACTAGGTTTAGAAGCATTCATCCTATGTGAAGCATTTTCTCATAATAGTACAGAGAGCATAGTTCTGTTTTACTCAAACATGTTCACACTATTCTATGCAATCTGGGATCTCTAACGTAGAAAACTTTCTTGAAAAATATATAAACTTTCTTTATACAAATATGGTATGTAGCCATCATCATCATCACTATCACCATGGCTATACTAATTAAAATATCAAAATACAATAATTGTGGACTATGCTTTACTGACAAATAATAATGAGAGAATTCTCTTGTCCCTATTTCTTCTACTAGACATCCAGGAGCCATCTGATTCACTAACATGAGAAACAGGATCCTGAATTATATGGAAGCCTCCATTTGATTCAGTTGACTTCTTACTATAGTCGCATTTACCCATTAAACAAGAAACAAAACCACCTAGATGAACCTTCACCGAATTGTGCCTGGGCTACAGACATGCCAGTACCGCACATTTGTGTACTTTTGGTTTAAAACACTGAGTCAATCAAACCGCTTTTCTAATAAAATGAACAGCTTGTAAAATACCCTGGCAGTTTTTAAAGTAGGTGACATGGCTAAACAAATAACAGACAAAGATCTTACAATTTCATTAAAATAATTTGCTTCTCACTCAACCAGAATACTGAGGTGTGAATTGTCCTTTTTTCAGTTATTCATTCACAGGCCTATCATTAATCATAAAGTATGCAGAGCTCATGACGGCCCTTATTATGTAAGGTCCTACTCTTATCACTCTATCTTGCTTCACCTGCCTCTTCTTTTGTGCTTTTTTCTGATGCTAGTTTTTTTGGACAACTGACTTCAAAGACCTGTTTTTAATAAAGGGAGGGGGAGCAGAGATTTCATCGTGATTGAAGTTTTATATTTCATATTTAAAAGCAACTAAACAACCAATAATCCATCTGGTCATCATTTCAGAAGTACAATATTTCTTTACCTAAACAGAGAAATGAACATGGATATACAAAAGAAAAAGAAAAAGGAAAAAAGGAAAAAAAGAAAAGAAAAAAAGAAAAGAAAAGGCAAAGGAGTGGAAGCTGATGGAACTTCTAACTTCCTGCTAGCTTTTCCATTGAGCTTCCTTGTGAAATGTTGCCAGGGATCATCATCAAATCTTCCTCCCTCACTCCCCTTTGCTCCTATTTCTGCATAACAACAATCCTGTGAGGTATGTTGGGCTAAATCTGAAGTATGTTGGGCTAAATCAAACCAGCTTTCATGTCATTTAGAGGCTTAAAACTCTCCATAGAGTTGTTTCTAGGCCAGCACATCCACCATGACACCAAACTGGTTCTCATACTTCAAAGAAGAACCTATAATGAAGGAAATATTTGATGAAACTTGCAATGTGTTCTGAGACGAAGCCCAGAGGTTACATTTCTGTAATTGCCCTGTTTTTTAAAAAAGGAAGCTGGATACTATCTGATCAGGTCCCCCAATTCCTATGAGACACTTTGCAGAGACAGGTGAAGATCATGTTTTGAATTTGCTAAAAGATCCTTAAAACACACACCAGTCTTGTTTTATAGGATACATACATTCTGTATAAGGCACAGTATAACTGTATCACATGAATATCTCAAGCAATCCCTTTTAAATTGTCCCTCAAATAATCAATTTATTTCTATGGTTTTTCTAAATCCTTCAGAATTGAACCCTGTTGGAAAAGAAAGAGCTACAGGTAATGACAATTTATTATTGTAAAGGAGGTTCTTTCTATACTAATGAAAATTTCTAGGCCAGCTGGAAAAAGAATTCCTTATGTTATGCTAGTGATAAACGTATAGGCTAATACATATTTGATATGCAAAAAACTACACATTATGTTTGAATTGAAATGCAGAAAATGTAATAAATTCTGGTGTTTTTTTCTGTCCAAAGGAAAAACGTCTGTTTTTAATATTTCACTGCCTAGAGAAAACCAAACCATCTCCCTGGTGCTTTATGGCAATTCAGTCATTATGAATCACTCATCAAATAATTTCACGGCTTTTTTATTTCAAACAAAATATCTCTTCTGAAAGTAAAGTTGGAACAGGCAGTCACCAAGTGTAGGAAATCTACACCAACTGTCTCTAACATTGACTTTATTGAATTAGGTTCTGTTGGCAAAGTTAACTCAATAATCCGAGCTTTGTTTTCCAAGGATATAGATATAAATAAGAACACAGCTATGAAAACTGTGCATGTGGTGGAACAGCAGGATCTCTGAAGGACAGCTTTGCTGAAGGACTCATCAAGTGCTGCATAACAGGGAGGGAAAACACTTTTAAGTGAGAATCCTTATCTCCTGTGTTGATTCCTTAATGGCATTTCAAATGCAAAAGATGGATTTCAAGGAATTTTGGATTTCAAGCATGGGCAAGGATGTTCACAGTGATATCAGCAGCATCGTGGCATCATGATACAAGCCACATTCCTTTTCTATATCCATTGCAGTGGTGTATAAATGTCCCAAAAAGGCAAAGCTTGTGGTGCAAAATGGATTTTGTTTTTCAGGTGTAATCACTGAGAGTTCCTAGATACAATTAGCTCAGTGATATATTAGACTGCTTGTGCTTTGCTACCTTTCTTGGCTGGGGAGAAACTATGCTCTCAATGAAATTATTCTAATCTATATCTGTTTTGAATAGATGGATTAAAAAGATCTTTTACAGCAAATCTAATATTAGTAATTTTGTCCTGGATGGCCATGTTGTAGCATGCCAACGTAGCTGCATTGATGCTAAACCCTAAGGTTTATTGGAAATTATTGGATTACTCACCTATATGTTTCATATACAACAGGGCTGTCAAACTCCCAGGACACCAGCTGGATGCATCACCTATTGGTCACACCCACACCTGGTATAGTGAAGGGGCGGGGGAAGTCCTGATACATCACATGATGCCGCCATGATTATGTGAATTTGACACCCCGATATACAGTATTAGTATTCATCCTTTCTGGATGGCTGGCCTCTGAGATTTGTATGTTGTGTCCTGTATTTTTTCATGCCAAAGAGCAGTATTAAGAATGTGTACATTTCAGGAAATATTGGCAGACTTGCAAAATACTCATACTATTCTTTATGGAATATGTGGAAAAAGTTGTAAGCTTCAAGCTAGATTAGTTACCAAGACAAATCCTACAATGTGGGTTGATTTACCAGTTGTGACATTTCCTGCAACAGGAGAAATTATCAAAATAGATAGTTGT
Source organism: Boaedon fuliginosus (assembly GCA_027560395.1). Taxonomy (NCBI): domain Eukaryota; kingdom Metazoa; phylum Chordata; class Lepidosauria; order Squamata; family Lamprophiidae; genus Boaedon; species Boaedon fuliginosus. The sequence goes on along the minus strand of JANHGC010000536.1, from coordinate 11,277 downwards.
GTGTGATAGCTTTGGCTTTACAAAAAAGCCAAAATGTATTATTGACTATGTGGAAATCTATGATGGTTACAGCCTGAGGAGCACTATTTCAGTTAGCTTATATTAAACTTTCTACTAACCTGTTCTATCATTTTATTTTTGCAGGTAGAGGGAAAATGACTCAATCTAGTGAATGAGAAACCATCTGTGTTTGATTCAGTATGTGTGTATCACAAGAAATCTTCAGCTGCTTTTAGCAGCATACAATATATCAGCAGAAACAGTGAAAAGTTATCATCTCCAAAACATAAATCTTATCAACATTCACTCATCAAGAAGCCATAATTTGACCTGACTATTAATTAAATAATTATTTATTAGTCCCCAATCTCCCTTTCTTAGATCAGTTGCAAAGAAGGTAGTTGACTTTTAATACAGAAATTTCTGAAACAAAAACGGATTTTCAGGATCTTTCCAGTCAGAGACTGGACAGAACATGGAAAGGAAGCTACATTTAGTGCCTTTGTGACTGATCCATGAATGGGCCTGTATAGGGATAGGGCACGTCTCTGGTCAGGTAGACCTTTCAACAGCATTCAGTACCATCAACTATGGAATATTTTGGAACTGGTATGAGAGTTTATTTTATTTTTTTATTTCTTTATTACATTTTTATGCCACCGAACTCCTGAGGGATTCTGGGTGGCTTACCACAGAGATAGCAATAGCACTCAGATGTTATATACTGCTTATAAGAACTTTACAACACTCCCCAAGCAGTTACAGAGACAGCATATTGCCCCCAAACAATCTGAGTCCTCATAAAGTTCCTACCGACCTTTAGAAGAATGGAACGCTGAGTCAACCTTGAGCCTGGTGAGATTTGATCTGATAACCTGCTAAACAAGTCAACAGAGATAGGCTGCAGTGCTGCATTTAACCACTGCGCCATCAAGGCTCTTGTTGGAGTTGGAGGCACTATTTTGCCTCAGCTTCTTCATGAGTGACTGTTCCTGCTATTGAAAAAGGAGAAGTCAAACCCTTGAATACTCCATTTTGGAATGCCTCAAGGCTTAGCTTTCCCCCTCATTCTTTTCAATATTCTGATGAAATCATGGGTGACATCAAGTGTCAACATTTTGGTCTAGTGGTTAAGACACTAGGGTGGGCAGCGGGAGATGTGAATTCAAGTCCTGCCTTAGCTATAAAAGCCAGCAGGGTGACTTTGGACCAGTCACTATCCTCAGTCCAACCCACCTCACTGAGTTGTTGTGGGGAAAATAGGAGGGGGGAGATGTGTTAGATTTGTATGCTATTTTGACTTATTTGTAAAACTAAGGCGGGGTACATATAAATAAAAATAAAATAAAATTAGCTAAAACAAGTTTTGGTGATGTCCAATATTACATCTTTATTTCAGACTGAGCAGGTGATATAGGGCAAGAACCCAGGATTGGAAGTTGTGTGGAATGTTTTGTCTTTTTATATATTTTATATATTTGATCAAAGAAGACTTGCCGACCATCCAGGACTGACTGAGCATTTCCTGCAAGTTACTGTCATATCCTGGATAGTCCTAAGTGCAATTTTGTTAGGAGGAGAGTTAGGTCTCATCTGGCACTTCTTCTGAGCAGACCCATAGTTTGTACTTGCTCTGAAGAGAAATGCAGGAAGGAAATATACTTCTAGGCTGCATTAACCAAGGGATAGAATAAAGAACACATGAAGTGTTAATACCACTTACCAATGCCTTGGTAAGACTACACTTGTAATACTGCATCCAGCTTTAGTCACCACGATGTAAAAAAGTTGTTGAGACTCTAGAAAGAGTGCAGGAAAGAGCAACAAAGATGATCAGGGTACTGGAGGCTAAAACATATAAAGAACGATTTCTGGAATTGGTATGTCTAGTTTAATGAAAAGAAGGACTAGTGGTGACATGATAGCAATGTTCTTCTCAGAGGTTGCCACAAAGAAGAGGGCAGTCAACCTATTCTCCAAAGCACATGAGGGCTGGACAAGAGGCAATGGATGGAAATCTAATCAAGGACAGAATCAACCTAGAACTAAGAAGAAATTTCATGACAGTTAGAACAATTAAACAATTAACAACTTGCCTCCAGAAGTTGTGAATGCTCCAGCACTGGAAGTTTTTAAGAAGAGATTGGATAATGATTTGTCTGAAATGGTGTAGGGTTTTCCTGCCTGAGCAGGGGGTTGGACAAGAAGACCTCCAAGGTCCCTTCCAACTCTGTTATTTTGTCAAGGTTATCTCATCAATCCATGCAAGGAGGCGGCAGGAACAGCAGGACATTTGATGTGTGGTAGCAGCCAGACTAGCACTGCAGTCATCAGCCCAAAGCTTAAAATAAAAGGAGAGGAAAATAAGCAACAGTGTCTTCAAAGGGCTAAGAGGGAACATTATCACACCATAAAGCCCACCTCTTCAATGAGTCATTGTTACCTTGCACGACAGATGTGGTGTTTGCAGCATGATGGTGTGATTCTGCTTCTTTTCACTTTGGCAAAGGAACAAGAATTAAAACCCACATAATTAAGTCACATAACCTTTTTTATTTTCTGTGGATCTGTATTTTCTGTAAAAGTTGGATTTTAAATATTTTTTTAACTTGAATCCTCCTTGATTTAATAAAATATTAAGGAGGTTAAAAAAATGATTTTCCATAACATTTTCTTTTGAAAGAACAGGTTTTATCTATCTTTTTTTAAAGCAAAGTTTTCAACCTTAAGAATTATGTACAAATGCCACATAAATCATAATTGTTGTGTGGCAGGGACATCTGGCCAAAATATAATACATTGTGGCTGATGGACTTTTTAGTGGGTACACTACAGCAGGGGTCTCCAACCTTGGTAATTTTAAGCCTGGGGGACTTCAACTCCCAGAATTCAAAGCTGGCTGGGGAATTCTCAGAGTTGAAGTCTGCCAGGCTTAAAGTTGCCAAGGTTGGTGACCTCTGAACTAGAGTTGTATTGTCCCAGGCTTAGATCTATGGTTGGAAGTGGACCAATAGTCAGAAATATATGTTGTAGAATTCTGTAATACCTGTTATAGTGGTTGATACATGAAGTAACACGAGTCTAAGGGTCCTGTACTACAATTGTTTAGGGATTAATCTAACAAGAAATACCATATAATTACCAGTAATTGTTAGCTGCATCTGCAAGTCAAGATGATGGTCATCACATTGTGAGCAAAGCCATGCTCCTTTGTATATGTAAGCATTGGGTCAACTGTGCCACTTTTACTTTTTAAAAAATAACCTCCCCTGGTACTGACAGTTGTGTATTAGCCAATAACTGGATTCCTACATTTTCTTAAATCATAATATGCTTTCTTTGGCTTGGACTTGTGTGTGCTGTGGAACTCCATTCACACTAATGTGTAAATCATGCTGCATAGTTAGTGTGTTGTATAAACCACGTCCTTCTGACTTAATCAATAAACTGTAGTTACAATAAACCACAATTAAAGCAAAGTACAAAATTTGCTAATTTGTTGTTGGCAGCTACATATTTGGATAGCCCGTGAAGAATTGGAGAATTCCTTGTTGAGCAACAAATCAGTTGCTAAACTCATTAGATGCCAGAAGCACGAAACATGAAGCATATGCTTTGCAATCTAGCTGTAACCATGCTCCAAGCCTCTCATAGGCTCACAACACAATAGTATTTAGAGTGCTGTGAATACTGAAAAACTCAGTAGGGCCTGAAGACTGAGCCAGTGTTTTGATAGACTATATTTTTCTCTTCAGTGAATCTGCATATTAGCATCCTAATTGTTGGGCTGAGCAAGGTTAATACTCTAATCGCTGCAGCATGTGTCTTGACTGTGGTTGTCTGGCCTGCACCAGCTGTTGCTGATTTCAAATGTGTTGTGTAGATTTCCTGGGTGCTTAGTAAAGTCACTCAAGCATACGTGCCAAGCACACATTAATTTTGTGGTCTTCCCCCATGAAGATACCACATTATGCTTTAAAAGCAAATTAGACATCAGTTAATAACCTTACAAATTCTGTCTAAGGATTTAATAGCATCTGTTTTGTGAGCCATTCAGCTTTAGAGCTCCAAAATGCCTATAAGCAATATGGTTGCCTTTTGCCTTTTTCTTCCTTGGAAGGAAACACATTAAGATTTTATGCTATCCTTTTAAAAGTAGTGATTTTCATGTCATGAAAGGTAAAGATTACATCCAGTCATTGATTTTGTTTAAGTCAATTCCTTAGTCTTGCAAAGGTTTGTTTACTTCAATCTTGAGGCATCAACTCACTGAGAGGATGCCTCAAAGTCAAAGGAATTGAGTATTTTGAAATTAGGCTCAAAAATGGCCCTAATGTGAATTTCAAGGAGTTCTCCAATAGCCTAAAACATGCTTCATTTGTGCTTTCTGTGACTGTTGTTGAGCAGAAGATGTTATATAGGCACACAGAAAAGTATTGGAGAATTGTATTTTAGAGGGTGTGGGTGGGTATATTTAGCTCAAATATACATTTTTATAAGTTTTTAGCAGACACATTTCAAACCCATGTAATACTGCCATGAAACAAACTTATTTGTAAATCATCAGTGTTAGTCACTGAATCATAATAGTACCAAAGAGAGTCCATTAAATTATTCTTGTAGAACAATACAATTAATAGCATTAATGTCACTAACAATACCAGCTGGGATAGTAAGTCATTATACATATGATTGTCTTCAGGAGCTTCTTCCATCATACTGAAACACTTGTAGATGTGTGTGAAAGAAGTTTTGTCATTCTTTTTTGTCCCTGACCTCACCCCACAGATCCTGCTGTTGGTTTAGGTGAAAAAATGCTTTTCAGAAAGTTGCTTTTCAATCTAGACAAGAAGCTATATTGTGGCTTAGGAATCAACTCTATTTTTTTAAGGTAAGGATAATAAAATTCGCTTCAAACGCATATCATATATCTATATTTTATATGGAATTTTATAGATTTTTATATGGATAAGTTTACCTTACTTTTGCTTATTTAGAAGGTGAGAAATAACAAATCTAGGACATTGGGGTCATATGATGAGATACGAATAATGCATCTGGTATCAGGAATAAGACATATTTGCATAAAAAGCCTCAAAGGTGCTTTTTCAAAAGGCAACTGGACTGTTTTTTCTTTGAGGAAGAAGAAGCAAATGTTTCGCTTTTCATTCAAGACACTTCATCCGTTGTGATGAAGCGTCTTGGATGAGAAGTAAAATTGTTTCTTCTCCCTCCTCAAGGAAAAACAGTCTGTTTACCTTTTGAAAAAGCACCTTTGAGATAACGATGAGCAGGCTGACTGAGAATCTCCACAGACATGCTTAGAAAGTAAGTCAGACATTTAGAGATCATACTAGGAAGTGTCAGTCAAACTTATTTTCTAAATAAATATATATATATTGAAAAACAAACAAAATGTGAAATCTGCATATGGAAAAAGGGAATGGATACAGAACTAAGGCTAAATCCAAGATATTTCAACCGCAGGAAACAATCTAAACTGTATCCAGTTTTTTTTTTATGGAAACATAGTTGAGAAGTCTAAACATGAAACTTTCGTATTAACAATGAAAATAAGGCTCCAGTTTCTTTGCCTGCCAAAAATTACATACAATAGAATTTATTTTGAGGGCAAAAAGAACTTGAAACCCAGCTTAAATATGAGCCCATCAAAAGAACTGTTTAAGGACATTTATGTTTGATGGTTAAACTTGTTATATGTGTACTGCTGATATCATTCCTAAACTGACACCAGTGATTGTAAGTTTGGGGGATGCTGTGTTTTTAAATGAAATTGTTTTTGATTTTTTTTAAAAAAATATCCTTGAGTTATTGCTATAATTAAATATATTGTCTATTAATTCTCTTCACAATGAGTTGTAACAGCCGTAGTTCTTTAGAACAGAATGTTCAATCCATATTATTCAGGGAACAACATACTCCTTTAAGGAAAATAAACCAAGAATTATTCCTACATTTTTTCTAGGTGTCATGAAACACGATTTTGCAATAAAGGATCCTACACACCAAGTATTTTTGAACCTATGTGAGCACTGAATTCATGGAAGAGAAGCAATAGAAAAAACTAGAGATTATGTCTATTAGAAACAAGTATGGCATTAACACGATCTCATTTTCTCAAACAAACAGCAGTCTATGAATCTGCTAAATTTAAGCATATCCTGAAAAATCCCAGAGACTATAAAAGACTGAGTGATAATGTCCTCACAATGGGATTTTCTGTATTTAATTAACCTAAGAAGTAGCCAAAAAAGAAATTATTCATATAAAATCATCATAATCAGTGAACTAATGAACAGAAGAAAACATTAAAATATATTCTACATATTAATCATAAAAAGCTGCAACCATTGTGGAACTTCAGAAGCAGCAGCATTCGATTTGGACCAAAAAGTTTGAATTAGTACATGTTTGAGTCGAATAAACTCAGAATGAGCACTATAGGGAATACTTTCAATTAGCAGAAACTATTAACAGTTTTCTCTGTTATATTCTATGGAAATGAAAGTTGGATTTGGAAGATGCAGGGCAGGAAGAATATTAACACTTTTGAAGTTTGCAGTTGGAGAAAACTCTTGAGAATTCCATGGACAGAGAAGAAAACAAATGGAACAACAAAGAAATCAGTTCAGAGTTTTTACTTCAGGCACCAATGACCAGATTGAAATTATTACACCATTGAGATATTCTACAAGATATATCTATAACTATAATTCTATGAAGGATGGAAGGGACAGAAGAAGAGGTTGACCAGGAGTAGTGGATGGATTCAATTACAACCAGGTGCAAATGGATGCAGCATTGGAAAACCTGATGGACCAGAGCAGGGACAGATCCTCCTACAGAAAATCTGTATATGTGCTCCCTGACAGTCAACATTGACTTGATGGCACATAATCAAACTATTCTAATCTTTTCAAATGTTAAAAATCCAATAATATAATTTAGAGTGTTATGATCTACAGATGATTGATTCAAATTAACTTTAACTATTGTAAGGTCATTATGCTAATAAATATTAAAAACAGGTCGTTTTGGTCTGCAGAATTTGGAGTTGGACCATATAAAATTAGAGATGGCAGACATTGATCATATAAGCCAACAATCAGTAGGGAAAGCTTAGCATTTCCAACTAATATGTACACTTCAACATTCAACTTTAAAAAATCTAATTAAATTGGAATTCCTCTTGAATGTTCAGCCTTTCTACTTACATAAACTTCTCCCATGCGTGTCTATTCTTAGGTGACCATGTTAAAAAGGAGACTGCCACGAAATGCTAATATTCCAAGCAGGAGTGGGAAAAACATATGACTTACTCAGCCATGCAATGTCAAGCCAAAAAGAATATAAATTTCACAGTGATAAAATTAGAAGAAAATTCTATGGGCAATGGTAGTCAAAATTATACAACATATGATTCATATAAGCAAACAATGACCCAAGTCCCCAAATATAATATAAGCTTGCAATTCAAAAAAAAGCTTTTAAATTTCCTTGGTCTTTTGCAGTTTTTTGGGTGGTGGGGTATGTGGAAGAGGTCTCCCCCCCCCCCTAATATCCTGGAGTCTAAGAAAGATATTAATCTGATGTGGTTTTATTTCATTATGACATAAACTTTAAAATGAATAAATGGGAGAGATTAAGAGACTGCAGATTTAATAGTGCTAGGGTGACAATAGTGCTAAATAAATGTTCTTTCAGCTTTCCAGCTAAGATTTTATCACCTGCACAACACAAGGGAAATTAAGTTTCAGTGTTTTGCTTTAATCACAGTGTAACACTTGTTCTCTCCCTGATTCACTTCACAGGCAGATGCATCTATGTGCAAATGAAAAGCCACTGTGTTTCACTGGCAATTGCAGTGAGTTATCTATATGTAAGCACACACACATGCATATGTACTCAGAGAGAATCTTCCAAGCAGTTTCATAAAACTTCTGGAGAAAACAATAAATTTAAATTTTAAAAAGATGTTGCGCCCATCTCATATTAACATGCTTTTGTGAAGTATCCATTTCAAATGCTTTGCATCATCCTAGTACAATCAGTACATAATGTGATGTTTTTCTTTAAAAAGTGTAGTAAAAACATTTTTTCCAGAGCCGTTACACAAATAGATTATCATAAATGTTCTAACCTATCTGAATTATTTTCATTTTTTATTATTAATTTATTATAGCAGCCTGCTTCCATAGACTCTGGGCAACTTACAGATCCAAATCCAAAACAATAAACAATATCTGATGTGTCAGAAATGTGTGCAAATCTGGAATAGAACTCCCAACATCCCTGATGAATATTCATCTCTTTGGTTAGAGCTGAATTCATACATATTGGTAATAGGTAAATAAAAACTGCAAACTATCTGCAAACCAGCTACTTCTGTAATAGCTTTTCTGGCACTGAGATGAGTTTATAACATCAGAAATGAGCAATGTTTGAGGAATCAGAGAGCATACCTCAGCTGCCCAATATTCCTGGACTGATAGATAGGAACCAGCAAGTAAAACTTTGAAGGCAGTGACAGGGGAAAGACAAAGTGACGGGAAATGCATAATATTTGAGATACTTGGGAAGGTCTGCAGAAACGGAAAAGGCAGGCCTTCCTTATACAAATTGCTGTCATTTTGTTGTTGTTAGTTGTGAAGTTGTGTCCGAGCCATTGTGACCCCATGGACAATGTTCCTCCAGGCCTCCCTGTCCTTTACCATCCCCTAGAGTCAATTTAAGCTTCCACCGACTGCTTCTGTGACTCCATCCAGCCACCTCTTTCTCTGCCTTCCCCTTCTTCTTTTGCCCTCAATCGCTCCCAGCATTAGGCTCTTCTCCAGTGTATCCTTCCTTCTCATGAGGTGGCCAAAGTATTTGAGTCTCATCTTCAGGATATGGTCTTCTAAAGAGCAGTCAGGATTGATCTCCTCTTTGATCATCTTGCAGTCCAAGGAACTTGCAAGAGTCTTTTCTAGCACCAAAGTTCAAAAGTCTCAATTCCCCCACCCCTTTTTTTTAAAGATTTGGATTAATTGATGAGATGTAAATGCTGCCATTTACATCTCATCAATTACTCCAAATCTTTTAAAAAGGGGGGCTAAACTTATGGTTGGAAATTTTTTTCACCCAATTTCAATGCAACCTTTGAAGCCAGATTTGAAAATGGCATGGAAGTTCCATAGACTCCCAGGATTCTTTCTTTCTATTTCTACTATCATTTTGTTTCTCTCAGAAACAACAATACCTGTTTAGATCAAATTAGACTTATTTCATTATTTGATGGCAAAATTGCACATACCTATAATATCAAGACAGTGCTTACGGCAGCACAATTAAAGCTCCATCTCTTTTGTAATTATGTTGACTTGTCATGCATATACAAAGGGATGGTGTTTTGACTGGACTGCCATGTTGCCAACAACAGTAGCCATGACACTTCACATGTCCTTACAAATTCCATGATCTTTTAAAGTTCACACAGCAGGAATCCCAGCTGACCCTGACATTGGGAAATGGGAAGAGAAACGTATTCTTTTTCCTACTGCTGCAGTTGTTACAAAAATTGTCTCACCCAAAGCAATCTCAAGATGGAACATTTTAACTTCCTACTCCATGCACATATTTCACCCACTTAAGTAACTTTTCTTTCTATGCCTGTTCTTTTTTTTAAAAAAATACCAATAAACTTGCATAACTTGTATGAAAAGTCACAAGTTCTGCAGCGAATATCCTTGCCTTGATTCTCTGAATTCTAATATAAAGCCAGAATATGCAAAGTTTGGGTTTGTTTTATTTGGAACAGCTGAATGGGCCAGTTTGTCCTGGAGGATTTTAATTAAAGGTGAACTTTCAAGAAAACAGCTGGGTCTCCTAGAACAAGTATTGCTTTGTCAAATGATGACAGGACCATGGCCTTATGGTCAGTTTGCACTCTCAAAAATAGTCATTACATTCATTAACAGTTGCTGTTCTGTTACCGACATCATGACCATGCTGCACAAGGTGGCTATTAAAGAAGTAATAGGTTGATAGTTAGTTCCAGAATGAATCATTTCTCTAATGGAAAAAAAAAACTTGTGTTGTTTTGTGACATGATACCTATGACATCAGTCTGCCTATTCTGGAATGCTCTTCAAAGGCATTAGAGCTGCAGCTTTAAAGGATAGGTGCACTAGGGAAGAATAATTTTGATCATGATGCTCTCTCTCCATACACACAGAGGCAACTATAGAGAATGTTGATCTATTGAAACTTAAATAATAACAGAAAAGTCTCTAGAAATATCTGTGCAAATGTCTCAAATGTACAATTGGACAATTGAACTTTCTTGTTTTTCTTTGAAGACGTTTCGCTTCTCAGAGCTGAACAAGCTTCTTGGATGAGAAGCGAAACATCTTCAAAGAAAAACAAAGTCCAGTTGCCTCTTGAAAAAGCACCTTTAGGACAACTATGACCTAAATGACTGAGAATCTCTATAGATTTCTGTGCAAATGCTGTTAGTTATTTATAATCTCTGAAAACTTTGTCTACAACAGTTGCTATTCAATTCAATCTTCACTAAAGTGACCAAGAACTACATTTTTTTCCCCTCTGCAAATATGTCTATTACAAAATTGTAACCAGTGGCATGAGGCCTTCAGGGGTATTTCCAGGATGAATCAGGAGAGGAAGTCCCCTTGTGTGAATAATGTTATTGTTAGTGGCTTTCACATTTTTATTCTTCAGTGAAATGAAAGAGGATCAGCTATAACCCAACTGAACAAAATGATAGCATTGTAATATTTGATAATATAAATTGCCAATACAGGAAAAGTAATACCGTAATTCACTATCAAAATAATGGAACAATAATAGAGACCACCTTCTGCCACCTCATGCCTCCCAGCGCCCAGTTAGATCCCATAGAGTCGGCCTGTTATGGGTCCCATCAGCTAAACAATGTTGGCAGGCGGGGCCCCAGTCAAAGGCTTTCTCTGTGGCAGCACCAGCCCTCTGGAACCAGCTACCTGTGGAGATCTGGACCATCCCGAGTCTGCCGGCCTTCCGCAAAGCCACTAAGACCTGGCTCTGTCAGTAGGCATGGAATTGATGACCCCAACCCTGGAAGAGTGCATGTTGTATGAGTGGGCTGTTGTTAAATTAATTTTGATTTTATATCGCTTTTTATTACCGTTTCCCTGAAAATACCTCCCCTGAAAGTAAGACCTAGCTTGATTTTTACACGTCCACCCAACATACACATGCCCCTAACTCATAGGTTAG
>JANHGC010000534.1:0-15054 GCA_027560395.1 Boaedon fuliginosus | reverse complement strand
GTCTAGTTGTTCTGGTGTGCAGTGCCCTATAGCATCGTTTTGAGGGTAGAAGTTGAAACAATTTATGTCCAGGATGTAAGAGGTCTGTAGATATTTTCACAGCCCTCTTTTTGACTCGTGCCGTAGACAAGTCCTTCAATGGAAGGTAGGTTGGTAGCAATTTTTTTATGTATAAATTTTGTAAATTGTTAAAAAATGGGTGGTTTTTTACACAATACATATTTAAAACTTTGGAATTTACTACACTAACTAGACTGGCTTCAAAACAAAACCAAAAAAAGTGTGGGGGGGTTGTTCCAATTCATGGAGCTTCTTAACCAGATGGCAGTGGAACCCCCTCTGAAGGCAACTTATTTATTTATTTATTGGATTTATAGGCCACCCAACTCCCATAGGACTCTGGGACATAGTGGGTCTCCTTCTGCGGTTGGTCAGCTATTGTGAGGAGGGACTGCTAGGCAAGATGGGCCAGTGGTCCAATTCAACAGGGCAACATTTATCTTCTTATGAATATAATTATGCATAAGACATCTTGATCTATTGGTTAAAAATCAGAGGTCTATTTATTTATTTACATTTGAACCCCACCTTCGGACACCAGGTTTGTACCTGCTGAATTGCTCATTACTGTTTTGAATAATCTGACTCATGCATGAATATTTGAGGTGGATGGATAATTGGGTGCTTATGGCATCCAGATCTTCCCCTTACAAATCCAGAAGCTACAAAGTGAAATGGGAAGGTCTTACTGTAGAATTCCTTCAGTCCCCTGTCAGGTCACAAACACTCTGTCAGAGGTGACATTTTGTCTTATGCAGGCCCCTGTTTTATTCGCCAGCTCCATCACTGAAGACTTCTATGTTCTCGAGTCAGTTCTGTTCCCCTCTGTAATAATTAGCTTGGAAAGGAAAAGTCTTGTTATTGAAAAGGCTCCTATCGTCATTATAACTACAACGTTCTGCAGAATTACCTAGCTGCAAACTGAAAAACATCCTCAGGGTATATGAACAATGTAATCAAGTGACCTGCCAAAGCTGGTATATGAATCTTAACGTTTCCTGTTTGATTCCTTAGGAACCAATTTCTTCTAATTGAAAGTGTACTACAAACCTGGCTTGAATTTGAACATGTTTAAAGAATGAATAAGACAAGCAACAATTTGTATTTTTTTTCCTATTTTATTTTTTAATTCGTTGAAAAAGTAGTTTCGCTATGAAGCCGTAGTTCCCAGTTACACGGTGATATTTTTAATGCTGTGTATTTGCTTGACAAAAGATAGTGTCTGTTAAAATACTTATACCTCTATGAGCTGAGGGAGCACTGTTCCCTAACAACAGGCAATTATTGGTGACTTGGTGGTGCTGAAATTGCTCATATATATATATATATATATACAAATTATTCTAGTTGTAATGTTGAGCTGGACTATGGTTTTCGTCCAAACTTCTCCAGATTGTTAAAATGAGAAATAAAATAAAGAGAACAAATAAAATAATAGAAAGATGCAAACACTCAGAGTACTCTGCTTTGAGTTTTATACTCTGCCTTGAATTTTATAACTTTACTTGCCCCTGTTGTTAACTGAATCACTACAGTTGTTAAGTTACTCAGATGGTTGTTAAATGAATCTGACCTTCCCCATGGACTCTGCTCATCAGAAGGTCGCCAATGGGGATCCCCTGACCCCATTCATTTGCCAAGTATCTGAATGTTGATCACATGACCATCGCGACGATGCAATGGTCATAAGTGTGAAAAACAATCATAACTAACCACACTCCCCCAAGGCGATCAGGTTCAATTTCAATTATTCTAAAGTTGTTAGCCGCCTTGAGTTCTCCTTGATTGGGGAAGAGAGGCGGGTATAAATCCAATAAATTAAATTAAATTAAATTAAATCCCAGTTGTAGCACCAACTTGATTTCCACATCAGATGTTCTTCTTTTGACCTTATAAATATGTTAGAGTTGAGGAGGTGGTTGAGGATGCCTTGTTCTTGGCCAAGCTATGAAAGCAAAAGGCTTCAGTTCAAGATCCTTTATTCTTCCCTCCCAGTTCCTCTCTACAAGGATTCACAGGCTTCCCAAAGCAGAGTCTCCCAACTTATTTTAATCTGCAAATTTTCCTGCCCAAGGCCGTCTCCCCTCCCACGCATCAGTGGCGTTCAGTGTCTTGTACATCAGCCCCAACAGCTCACTCTGAAGGAACCAGAGTGTCTGTTGCCTTTGATAACAGAGGAGAAAGGGGGACTTAGCAGCAGGGATGACAGCTGATGTGCGAAGAAGGGAGCGAGGACAATGAAAAAGGAAGGCAGGATTTCAGCTTGAAAGAAAAGCCGATGTTAGAATGAGAGCTTGAGAGGGCACGTTGGGAGTTAAAGAGATTAGTGGCTTAAAGATACAAGGGAGAAAAATACACAGCCAGGAACAGAAAAGAGCAATCTCAAGAGATAAGGAAAAGAAGAGAAGAGAAGGGGAAAAGGAGCATCAGTTACAGGTCCTAAGGAAGGGGAAAGGGCATAAGATAAAATTGTGCTGAAATTAGTAGAAGTGGAGAGCTTGCAAAGGAAGCGTCAAGCTTACTTTCAGATGCCCTCTATGTGCCTATGGATCTCTGCGCATCTAAATGCTGTACTTGTCATGCATGGAATCCCAGAGCCAGAAGGCCTTGGAGCTTAGTTCATGGGTCCAGATGAAGACAGAAGGTTGTCCAGCCTCCACTTGAATGCATCCGATAAGGGGCAGTCCATCACTCAATATTGATAGCAGTCCATCAATCAATAATTGTTTCCACTGATAAATTGCTTTCACTGTTCTACATTTTGGTCAGAATTTCCTAGACATTCATTCCCTGTCCATCTTGTAATGAAGGACAAGATTTGAAGTTCTCCTGGGTGACCTTACTGAAGTGCTTGTACAGCAGCAGAAGAAGAGGCCACACTATGAGCAGAATGGGTCTCTTTACTGGAGTCTCAGCCTGGCACGTGGTGAATAATACAAGTAAAAGTGTTTCTAGCCAGCATTACTGGCTTCTGCTAGCCAGTTGGTTATACGGGCTCAGCACACTCCACCTTCCTGTTCCTGGTTGCTTCCGGCTGGCTCCAGCAAATACTTCTTTGGCCCAGCTCCAGCAAGCACTCTTCGAGCCCGGTCGCTCCCTGGCCAGCTCCAGCAAGTACAGTACTCTTCAGGCCTGGATGGCTTCTGAACCAACCACTGCTGGCTTGCCTTCCCAACATGAGTCCCATCACCTGACACCCATTTGTGGTCCCATTCATCCTCCGCCCCCTGCATAAGTGTGGCAACTCCAAAACGGTATGTTGTGGCTACTTTGAATGGCGCACTGTCTCAGATGTTGACACTCATAACCTCTCCTCACCAATCTGCCAAATCTTCTCAAGGATGAGTCCCAAGTCCAAAAATGATGACATTGTGTTATTTTGCTCATGCTTTGCATCAAGTCAAATGAAGCCTTAGCGAAACTAAACAGAGAGAAACAACAATTACTATTTTTTAGAGGAAACAGAACACAGAACATAGTATAATTGGGTTGGAAGGGACCTTGAAGGTCTTCTAATCCAATGTCCTACTCAAACAGGAGAAGTTTCATTGACCAGAAAAGCATAAACCAGAGCCTTGCAATTAATGCTTATCCTTGCTCTCTATTTTTTATTTTCAAATGAAACTCTCTAAGCAGACTAAAAATTTTCTCTGTTCTAGAGTAAGAAAAATGTGAGATGGGGGAAAATCACTTTTGTATAAACTTCCTTAAAAATAAGTCCAGAAACCTTCTAATCTAAAATTATTTACACTATCTGCTGCTGTTCATCACACCCTCAAAATATCTGTATATATAAATATTGATTTTATTGAAGTCCATTGTTTATAGCAATCTAAGATTGTGACTTGGCTTGTGTCTAAAAATCAGTCTTACTCTTTCATGAATGGAAAAAAGCATTTCAGAAATGAAACTCCACATGAAAAAATGTTTCCTGGCCGCAACAGACTTAGCATAAAAATGGATTAATGCCGTTTGCACAAAACAGAGACATTCCTAGAAGAGATCAATCAACCTGAGAAAAATAAAACTTCTACAAAGAGAAAAAGAAGTAGAAGAAAGCATAAAGAATAGAGGTAAGCAGGAAAAAAGTGAATATTGTTAAATCAATGTTATAAACACAAAGCACAACCAGGGGGATACTAAGGAAGTTCCTTAAATATGTCAAGAAGGCAGTGTTTTCACACAGATAAATGGTGCGATTAGTACGTTTTCTGGTCCTAAGATATTTTCCTTAAACAAAATGCACATACCGATTTTCATAGCCTGCACCACTGTGGTTGGTGAAGCTAGGTGGGGGAAGTCTTTGGTTTTCTATTTCACGTTTTACAAAATAATATTTCAACTTAAGATTCTTTCCAACTTCATTTGCAGGATGCGGTCAAAAATGTTAGGATGACAGCCACAAGAGTACAATCAAATTGTGTATCACTGGATGAGTATCTGCAGATAAGAGTTTGGAGGTGGCTTGACCACTCTGACCACCACTATGGTAGGCCTGAACGTTGACACATATCCATGTTTCATCATATCAGCTCTCTTTTGCCAGTGATCAATGTGACACCATCTTGATAAACTGGAAAGTTTCTTAAGTGAGAAGCACAAAAAAGAGAACCCAGAAGCAATTGTACTGCTGGGTCCACCATGTTCCAAGCTTGAAGAGGCTCATAAGGACCCAGTGTTCTTACTGGTGTTTCAATGAGGCTTCAAAAGAGCATATATTGGACCTACGTTTGCTACTTACAAAGTTTTCAGATACATCCCTGGGCTGACTAACTTAAACATGGCTTGGGTATAATAGCATTTACCAGTCTATATGTAGACGTGCATCCTTATCACCCTATTTCATTTGGGAATAAGCAAACTAAAGAACTGAAGAGATTAAAGGCATGTTAGAGGGAAAAAAGGAAACATAATTAAAACTATTGTCTGCCAAGACCATTCATTACCTCTCTAGACTTATTTATGCCTGTAAAATGTCCTTAGTTTTTAATTAGTTAGTTTCAAAGTCAAGACCCAAAACAGGCAAAAAAAAAAAACAACCATGAATATTCACTGTAGGTATAATCAGAAACATACACACAAACTATCCAAGCTGCCAAATTTGGTCAACACTTGATCGCAACAAATTTAGGCACTTTTTTAAAGTTATGTGGTGGCCTGTCAGATAAGAGAGAAATATTGTCCTCGAAGACCCCCAGAGAGTAGGATAAGAGGATTCTGGTTAGATCAACTCACCAGGCTCTGTGGAAAAGACAAGGAAGAAGGACACAGATGACTCAAGGGTGGGTGGCTGGGGGTTCACATGGGTTCAGGCAATCCTCTTGTTAAGGGCTTGCCCAGTTCGGCAAACCTCCAAATCCCACGCCTGGGTGGCCCTTCCTACCCCTCCCAAGAGTCTCCATGCTGCCTGTTTTGTATCCTAGGTAAGTGTAGGGCCCGTGCGGAGGATCAGGAAGGGTGAAAAATGGGCCTCTCAGAAGTACTCAAAGTCTGGAAATGGGCCCATTTCCGGCTTCCAGAGGGCCTCTGGAACCCGGGGAGGCCATTTTCACCCTCCCAGAGGCTCGAGGAAAGACTCCGGAGCCCGGGGTGGGTGAAAGCAGCCCCCCATCATGGTGCAGTAAGTCGACTAGGCCATGCCCATCATGGCCATGCCTACCCAGCAACCGGGCAGAGAACCGGTTGCTAACATTTTTGCAGCCCACCCCTGGGAAGACTGTTTCAATTTGTACCAGTGGATGAGGACAAAGTCTATTTAGCTAGTGGTGCTACTGACTCTTCTAACCATCAAGATGGAGAAACATTTAGGGGACAAAGATCCCACCCCCTCATCACACCTCCCATAATCCAGGGATGTCCCTTGAGGAAGGTAGATTTTGCAGGTAGATTTTATTTGGAGCGGAAGTCTTGAAAAGTCTACCAAGCTTAAACTTCATGGGAATCAAGGGTGATCTCCAGCACCTTGACCTATCCTTCTCATTGGAAGGATTTGATCAATGCTAATGGGATAATTTTACTTTTAATTTGCTACTTGGGAAAGTTAAAGTGTACCAAAAGAAACTAAGAACAAGGATTAAAAAAGGCAAAAATTTAAAAAAAAATTGACGTAATAGTCAAACCGTTGTGAAGACAATTTTTGGGGTGACACCTTTTCCCTCCCCCCGCCCCGTCACTAACTGCTCCTGAAATGTTTGTGTTATACTTAAAACATTAAACATTGGAAATTTTTGCTTGTATCTGTTTAAAACATTTCACACATTGTTTTGATTGGTCTCTTATTTATTTTTTCCTAGAAATCGTATTTCAAAGGTCTGAATCTGCCTTGCTGTGTGACATGTAGTATATAAAGGAGCCGTCCCTGCTTAAATTCGGTTACGTTTCTGTTATGAATGTATAATGTCAGTTTTGCCCTTGCTGCTTTTTTTCCAATTTTGGTTTCCAAGCCTTGTATCATTTGCAAAGATCCTTTTTTCCCAGTGTTGTAGAAGTCCTGCTCTCGCTGCTGTCAGCAAATATCTTGATAGGTTGTGACATTTTCCATGTATGCTTTCTGGAATTATTCCCGATAAAAATATATGTGGTTTCAGTTCAAACTTTATTTTTAAACTGTGCTGATGTTTTGATGTATTCACTTCCAATACGCGTGAGGGGATTTATTTATTTTTTTGGATGACCACCACATGTGATAAAATGGCTATTTTTATTGAGTTATTTCCAATCTTTTTTATTATTAAAGGATTTGTCCATCTCTGGTGATCATTGACAGAACTATATTCTATCTATAAAACATTTTATGCCTATTTTCCCTCAAATTACAGCTTGGAATGATTTTTATTTATTTTTCATTATGCTTCCCAGTGTTCCGGTGTTTTACTCTTTAAATTTTGCAGCTGCTTTATTATGTGAATTTTAATTTGTTCTGCCTCCGTATTATATTTCAGTAATAATTTATAAAAGTGGCCCAATAAATAACCTTGATTCTGCATTTCAAATTCTGTTGTTTTTCTCAAGGTCCTTCCTTCTTCTTTAAAGTCACTTTTTATTCTTCTAGCAAATATCTAGTTGTTGTTGTTTAGTCTGTTTTCTGAGTCTGGATGTAGCATCTCCGCATATCTTAATATAATTTTCCTTAAAAAAGAAACATTTGGCAGTGAAGTTGATAGAGAAATTGCCAGACATATCCCTGTTCTCAAAAGATTCCAGTTTTTAAATAAACTTTGCCTTACCATGTGTTCTTTCAACTTCTTTTCTTCTTTTGTTTATATCTGCCATTTGGAATAAGAAGCTCATCTTGAGCAGTGCATTTATTTTTATTGTCACGATAAGTCCTAGCCAAGTTTTACATTTTTTTTCACCTATCAAAATCTGGTTTTATTTCTTTCCATCAATCAGCCGCTGGCCCTTTAGAAAAGATGTTTATTGCAGTTGATAACTAGCTTCTCCTCGGTGTAATTATGGCCATAGCACAAAATCTACCTCAGGCCTACTTGCATTAAAGAGAATATCGGTGCATTGTCAGCATTCATAAGGAGGGAACGTGGTCTATTGCTCAGCAAAGGATGGGTATAAACTCAAGCTGTCTCAAAATCTGTCCCAATCAGTTAGCATATAAATTCAAAATTGGGGCTGCCAAAATACAGTTTATATATCCCTCAGTCTGTCAATGATCTTGGATGTTCA
Source organism: Boaedon fuliginosus (assembly GCA_027560395.1). NCBI lineage: Eukaryota > Metazoa > Chordata > Lepidosauria > Squamata > Lamprophiidae > Boaedon > Boaedon fuliginosus. Next base: position 7,314 of record JANHGC010000534.1, on the reverse strand, counting down.
CTGTGCCAACAAAGAGGTTTATTTGAAATTTGTTGGAGTCAGAGCAAAAATTCAGTGCAAGATTGATTACTTTGAGTTACTGTATATCCTTGAGCTAAACAAAAAAAGTTTGAAAATCTAGATCTCTTAAAACAGTTTCGTACTTGTTATGTGTAAGAATGAACAGATAAGGCAATGCCAGAATGTGTTATGAAGAAAGCCTTTATTGTTCTTGGATGTTGTTCAGTTTTTAAAAAGTTGTTTTGACAGTTCAGATTTGTCAATTGGTATGCAAATTATCCTCACTATGTGTATTGCGTGTTCCTCAACATGGCTACCAAAGCCCCATTGAAGGCATCTGTTCTGCTTTGCAAGATTCAATTTAGTCAGAAAATACCACGCACGAACCAAGGTTATTCTATTTTGCAAACACAACTCCGCAAATATCGGCAGCAGCCTTAAGAAATGATCCTCACAGCTGTGGAAGGTCTGGTGGATACAAAAGATGGGGCCAAAAGTGAAGCGCCGTGAGGAAACGAGCAAAAACACTGGCCAGGAAACTCTTGTGCAACCATTTATTTTGCAGTGTAACAGATACATTTTTGCATTAATGAACTTTTTAAATTCAAGCCAAAATCTTTTGCATTTCAACTCATGAATTGATCTGGCACATTTTTTTTTCTCTTAGATTCATAGGCAACGAAGCAGCAATCGTGGTCCTTTTAGATTTTAGACTACAGCCAAATCTTTCTATGCAGGCCTTCTGCTAAATTCACCATCTTCTTCCATGGAAAGGAAGGAATAGATAGAACTTCAAGCAAGACCAGGGAGAATTGTATCTGACAGAGGAAAAAAAGAGTCCTTCTTGTGACCTTCATCTCCTAATAGATCACAATTGGATTTCTCTGTGTCCTCTCCTGCTTCAGCAACCTTGAAGCTCAGGATTATACTGGCTGTTGCTCATACAGTCCTTGTTTTCAAAGTGGGCAAGAGATAAAATATAAAGATTAAAACCTTTATGGACTTGTGCGTGATGACATGACATTAGTACAAAGGGTTGGGGGAGAGGGAGATTTGCATCTCAGCCCCCAGACATTCCTTCAGGCAGGCTGGGACAGAAGCAAAGTCTGTGGAAAGGGAGTTGATTTGAAGGTCTGCCTTTCAGTCTGGATCCAGGAAAAGGTATTGATCTGTCTGAAGTCATCTTTTGCTGCTTCATAGTTGCCGCATACTCTAGGGGAGGGGGGGAAGTAGATAGACTGTCGGCAGACACAACAGTGAGGCTTCCCGTGGAAACCAAGGTCATCCCAACAGGTGGTCGTGACCAGAGAGTCCACCGACGGTTCTAATTGGACCGTGTGACTTGGGACAATTGGGGAGGGAAACAGTTACTCTTTTAATTATGCTATTAACGCGGGAAACTTCAGAGTTGGTTTTCACTAGCCGTGCCGGTATGATGCATCCAATAAACATGTTCTTTGAGGCGCTTGCCTGCCTTGGAGTTCTGATTTCTTTGGGTGTGTTTTTTGGAACACTGACAACACCTGCATTGTCGGCAAGTGGTAAGGGAAGGACCCCATGCAGTAGACAAAAAAGGGCCCACTTCTGCAGGGGTGGGTTTCTACCAGTCTAACAACCAGTTCGCTTCGCGTGCGCACTTCGATGCACATGTCTCTCATTAGGGCCAAAACCAGCTGAGGCGTGGCAGAGCCAAAAAACAGCTGATCGGCACGGCAGCGAGGATCAGCTGTTTTTTCGGCTCTGCCGCACCTCAACTGTTCAAAAGAAGCAAATGAAAGGTACGCTATAGGGCGCAGGTGGGTGGATGGGCCCAACTACTGGTTCACTGAATCGGTAGCTTAATTTAACAAACGGTTCACCCAAACTGGGCCGAACTGGTAGAAACCCACTCCTGCACTTCTGTCTTAGAGTCTTAATGACAAAAATGCCTAAAACAGAAACCCCAGATCATCCTTCCATGGAAAGGAATCCAAGTCCATTAGAAAGACTCTGAAATTCTAACAAGCCACAGCTTCTCAGCCTTTTTTAAAAAAGTAAGAAGGGTTTCCTGTTCCTAGATTTCAAATCTTGCAAGAAGCATTCTCATTTCTTCCCTATCTTTGAGCACACTTTCTGGAAGGAAAAGGAAAGAGGAATAAACCTGCTTGCTACAAAATGAATTGTCCTAAATTGAGAAGCGATCAGTCCAAAATTTCACCCATCATATCTCCACAACCTGGTTGCTCCCAGAGATCTGGAAAAGCTTTATAAGTGGTTATATAATAATGAAAGTTCAGAACGGTACAGGATCCCCTGGCCCTAGAAGACCTCCAAGGCGAGGTCCCTTCCAACCTATTATCCTATGTTCTGCTTACAAATATTCCAGATTTAGGAATTTTGCATCCTCCAGAATGCATGATCTTTGGAAGTGTGGCTCTAAACCATTTTCCATCTGCTCTAAGTACATCCATAACTTCTGCTGCTTGGGGGATCTTCTAGATGGTGGTGGAACTTGATTTTTTTTTAGAAATCCAATGGTATCAAATGGAAGTGTGCAGTGGAGAAATAAATGCAAATAAATAAATAAATGCAATACACTGTATTTGTCTAAAACAGACCATTAGCCTAGCAAGAACAGTATCCCCATATAATAATACAATACAAATCCATATTCTGGGTCAGCTAGCTTCTCTTTTTTAAAAAAAAATGCAATTACTGTATGTGTTGTGAATATTGATCTATTTTCTAAGCTTAGCAAAGCCTCCTGCATATCAAATTTCAAGGCAGCCTGTTAATAAAGAGGATAGATGAAGCTGTTATTATGCAGTGTGCAAAAATCCCTTTTCATTTGTTTTAATGTACCAAAAGAAATATACCTGCTGGGGATCCAGATATTTGATTCCTCACCTCTGAACTATTGATAAATTAAACCTTAATTGATAAATTCCCTCAAAATGTTTAAATTGTGGAGATCTAGATTTATTTCGGAAGCAATTACGGGAAAAGATTCGAATGAGTTGTATTTATAACCAGTCCCTTCTCCCCTTGTGCAGTTTATCAATTTCCTGATGATATTGTTCCTCCTGCTGACTTATCATTGGTCTGTGACAGCAAAAAATGTGAAGTCTGAAAGCACCTTTTCCAACTAACAATTTAATTAAAAGGCATAATATTTCATGAGCTGCCTCTCACTTCATCAGCTGCATAGACCCGCTGGACTGCCAGAGGTTTTAATTTGGCATGAGATACAGTGAATTGGAGGGGAAGACAATTTGACTATACATATACAGGTTACACATGAAGAAGATTACCACTACGCTATCAATTAACAATTGTAACATTCTACAAATGCATTGTGTTTGTTCAGAGCTTTTGTGATTGCTTGAAGCATTTTGATGTGTGTGAGTTCAGCAAACCCTGGTTCAGTGGTGCTATTAAAACCTCATTTTTCTCAGACCATCACTTTGAGACCTGCAGGAGAGGCAGCAGGAGAGTTGATATTACTTTGCCCTTGTTTTGAGTCCTGATACGAAATTTGGGCCCATTTGACACAAATTGTTGATTTAACACTATTCATTAATTATAGAAAGGTCTTCAGTTGGAGCCTCGGTGGCGCAGTGGTTAAATGCAGCACTGCAGCCTATCTCTGCTGACTTGTTCAGCAGGTTGTCAGATCGAATCTCACCAGGATGAAGGTTGACTCAGCCTTCCATCCTTCAAAAGGTCATTAGAATGAGGACCCAGATTGTTTGGGGGCAATAGGCTGACTCTGTAACTGCTTGCGGAATATTGTAAAGCTCTGATAAGCCGCATATAACATCTGAGTGCTATTGCTATCTCTGTTGTAAGCCGCCAAGAGTCCTTCGGGAGTTGGGCAGCATAAAAATGTAATAAATAAATAAATAAAATAAACCAAAGATTGGACCAATTGCTAATAGTTCAGAATAGCTGAACTAATAGGTCAGAGTTAAAAAAAAATGCAGTACAGATAGTCCTTGATTTATGATCACAATTGATCCCAAAATTTTTGTTGCTGAGACAGTTGTTAAGTCAATTTTGCCCCATTGTACAGCCTTTCTTACCACTGTTGCTAACTGAATCACTGCAGATGTTAAGTTAGTAACACGATTGTTAAATGAATGTGGCTTCCCCTCTGACTATGCTTATCAGAAGGTTACAAAAGGTGATTACATGTCTCTGAGACACTGCAATGTTCATATATGAGTCAGTTGCTAAGCATCTGAATGTTAACCATGACCATGGAGGTGCTGCAACTATCATAAGAGTGAAAAATGGTCATCCTATTACTCTTTTCAGTGACATTATAATTTTGAACAGTCACTAAACAAACTTTTTAAGTCAAGGGCTATGTGTATTTCTGAGTTTGAATTAGGCCTTTTCCAACAATTTCAGTTCAATGGCTAGAAATATTGCCAGGTTGCACCTGGCTCAGCAGTAGGACCTGAAAGAAATATCTGGATCTCCTGGTCAGATCAAGGCTGATATAGCAATGTGTTGCAGCTGTCAAAGAGCCAATGCAATCTAAGCTGTATCAACAGACATACTGTATAATATTAACGTCACAGGTAATGAGAGTAGTGCTATATGCTGCAATGGTCAGCACTTGGAATACTGTGTCAGGTTAGGGTCACCACACTGCAGGAAGATATAGAGGAACTGGAACTGGAAAGAGAGCACAGAAAAACAGCAAAGTTGGTGAGGAATTTGTAGGCTAAATATTATGAAGAATGATTAAAAGATCTAGGTATGCTTAGTTTGACAAAGAGAAGGCTAAAGAGACACAAGAAAGCTGTTTTCTAGTATTTGAAGTGCTGTCCCAGGGAACGGAGAGTAGATTTGTTTTCTGTAGTGCCCTAAGATAGGACAAGAAGCAATTCATGGAAGGTTTACAGATACAAACTTTAATTTCCTGACTGTAAGAGCTGTTAAGCAGTGGAATGGCTTTTCTCCTGGAGATTTTCAAACAAAGGATGGATAGCCATTAATTTGGGGTGATCTGAGAATATCTGCCCTGGGGAAGGAATTGTACTAGAAGACCTTCAAAGTCCCTTCCAATCCTATGATTCCATGATTATTTGGCTTTAACACAGAATGAATTTGAATTATAAACTCCCAAAACAAGACTCAGGAATCTGTAGGTGAGGCTGCTATCTAAACCAACTCTAGACACTTCCTTCATCCTCACAAAAGATTAACTTAAATTTCTACAAATCTAATATGTTTCTTAAAAATATTTATAGATCTGTATCAATATAATAGCCCATGTCAGACAAGATATGGCAAGCATTGACTGAAATTATCCATCTTAAAAATTAACAGTAAATGTGGGATAGGGGAAAAGGAAATAAATAATGTATGATTCTGTCTCAGTCAATTTTGGCCAGACAATATGGACCAGGGCCTACAGAAGCTGATATAAAGAGACTGAAGACTCCAGTAGCACAGAGGTTTACACGGAAAGCAATCTTAATATAAAAAAATTATCTATGGACTATTACACACAACTGCTAACTGTGGGTAGGCAACAATTCCAAAAGTCTCATTGAGAAAGCTTGAATGGACATTACCCTTCAATTCATTGCTGTATTGGCAGGGCAACTTACAATCACATTTTCTTGTTCTGCTTTTTAAAAAATGTCTTTTCTAATTTGTGTAATTTTCTAACTGCTCTGGTTTCTGCTGCTTTCTCACTACTGCATTTTAATTTAATCTCAGCAAGGTCTGAATTCCTACTGATTTCTATATAGTGTTGCTGGCACAATCTCATATCATTGCTTGCTGCCTTGTATGCCCTTTTTCAGCATGTTGGAATTTAAGGAGAAAAACATGCTGATGTAAAATCTGGATCCACTATGACTTTGCAAGGCTAATTTATTTATTATTTATTTATTTAGATTTGTAGGCCGCCCAATCCCGTAGGACTCTGGGCAGCTCACAACATTGATAAAAACATATAAATAACATAGACATCTAAAATCCCCTTTAAAATTACTAAAAAAAATCCTAAAAATTTCAGTGGGTTAATCTAATCTGGCCCACTGGAAGAACCAGGTCTTTAACGCTTAGTGGAAGGTTTGCAGATCTGGGACACTCTGGTACTCTGGATCATTCCACAGGGCCAGGGCAGTTGCAGAAAAGGCCCTCCTCTGTGGAATTGCCAGGCAACATTGCCTGGCGGATGGTATTATTATTATTATTATTTGTTAGATTTATATCCCGCCTCTCTTCACCCCTTCCGAGGGAACTCGAGGCGGCAGTACATACAATAAAATACAATTGCCTATACAATAAAAATCAAAAACTCATACATTCACTCAATCATACACGAGGGGGAGAAGAAGGAGAGGGGAACAAGATGGTCAAGGCCACGCTTGCCGGCAAAGCCAGGTCTTCAGTGCCTTGCGAAAGATCGGCAAGCTGGAGATGATTCTGATCTCAGCTATAGATGCTGTGATTCTTCATCTCTAAAGGTTTTCAAGAAGAGACTTGTCAAGTACCTCGTATAGACCACTGAATTCATTTCCCTACAGATTGCAGAGGGTCAGACTAGATCAATGTTTCTCAAGCCTGGCAACTTGAAAATGTGTAGACTTCGCCTACCAAAATTGCTGGCTGGGGAATTCTGGGAGTTGAAGCTGCCAAGGCTGAAAAAAACTAGGCTAGACCCTTGTGGTTTCTTCCAATGCTACAGTTCTAGAAACCCCTAAGTCAATCCTTCTCTGAGTTGGTGCCCTTTGACCATACTGGGAGTCCACTTCCAAGCATTCCCCATCAATATACCTCAAAAAATAGGGTAAGAAAGCAGCCATCCTCCCTTACATTTGATTTATCCCTCTAAAAATAAAAGCTGGTATTTGTATTTATTATTTGTATTTATTAAATTTATACCCTGTTAGGATTTGGATGTATAGCCCAACTATAGTTGGGTAGAAAATATGTTTGTTACTCTAAGAGAAGTTGCTGCATCATGGAACTAATTACAGGATACCGTAAAGTATAAGAGTAGAGTGTAATGTTAGCTTAGTTCTCTCTATAGCTCTTTGATAGCTCTCTAGCTCGTGCGTGCTCTCTATTGTTTTGTTGCTCTTGTTTGCTGTATTGGTGGGAGGTTTGGGTTTTTGCTGCTGTGCATTGGCAAAATGAAATGGACTGAATAACTGTGTATGACTGGACTGGTAAGAAGACATTTATTGTGATTACTGAAGACCTTGTATATAGACTTTGATTTACTGTAAAGCAGTGATTCCCAAAGTGGTCTATATCGACCCCCAGGGGTCTATGACAACCTGCAAGGGGTCTACGTCAGCGGAAAAA
>JANHGC010000533.1:0-12045 GCA_027560395.1 Boaedon fuliginosus | reverse complement strand
AGGAGACCTTATGTCATCTGGGTTATTTTGGTGCCTGGCCATGCCCACAACATGGCCATGCCCACCCAATCACATGATCACCAAGCCACACCCACCAAGCCATGCCCACCAAGCCACTCCCACAGAACCGGTAGTAAAAAAAATGAATTCACCACTGATTCACAATTATATCAGCATATCTCTTTTACACCAAATTAATTCTGTGGATTCAATTCAATTGCATATTATACTTATTCTAGTTCACGTGATAGCAGTACATTAATTCTAAATATCATTTCTTTTATCTGCTAGCAAGGTTGAGCTTAATTATTTAAATCATTTAGTCATTTCAAATACCCTTTTAGATAATTCCAAATAGTTCATTCCCTATTCATAATATTATATTAGGTATAATTATTTTAGTTCACATATTCCATAAATATTTGTTTTTATCTGTTTCATTCCTTTTTTTAGCGCCCAATTAATTCCACAAATTCAATTCTCTTACATCTGATATTTGTTATTAATGACATAATAACAAATAGTTCATTCAGCTTCTAACAGAATTAAATTTAAGTATAAATATAATTTCAATCATTCTCAACATCGTGATAAACAATTGTTTAAAAATTATATCATATTAAATAAAGTTATCTTAAACTCTAAAAATCCTAGCCTTCCTAGCTTTTTGTTTACATATTCCACAGATGTTCATTTTTTAGCCATTTCCCTTCTCTATCTTACTTCTATTGAAAAATACATTTTTAAAAAAAAAATAGACTTAAGTTTAAACATTTTTTCCTCTTAACCATTATCCCTGTTTATCATCAAAGTAATCCCCATCCATCTTCTGATTCCTCTCTCGTGGTTCTCATCTCTTTCTGTGTCCTGGTGTTGTTGTTGCTGATTGAAGAGATCTATTCCTCTCTCTTGTTCTACCTCCATCTGCCTTGCCATCTTTCCCATTTGCTGCGTAGCCGCAGGCACTGCCTCTCTTCCCAACGCCAGCTCTGCCACAATGTGTGCCCTCGACTCTTTCTCCGCTGTCTTTAAGGTATAGTTTTCCCCTTTCTTTTTCATCCATTTCACCATAAGAAAAGCTTTTTCTACTTCTTGGTCATATTTCCACCACCACACCAAATCTCCCATCTGCTGTGTTAAACCGTCAGGCCGCTTAGATTCCTCCATTAGAGGTGCCTTGCCCTCCTAATTCTGTTCCTTATTTGTCTCTTCTGAACTATTTTTTCCAGTATCCTCAAACAGCTCATCTATCCGTCCCAACATCTTTTGAAATGCCACAAACATTTTGCTCATTATTGCCTCTAATTTTATTTCCATTTTGAAGTAGATTTTTTTCCAATCTCCATCAAACTTTCCAACCACACGAGAGATATTCCACCCTCTCCATCTCAGCCAAGCACTCTCTTTTTAGTATCGTTCTCCTTTCAAATATTCGGCGCTTAGAAATTTCCGGAGTCACTTTTGGGGTAATTTTCCTTGGGGTTTCATTTAAGGGAAAAAAGATTCTTCTTACCCCTAACCAGACTCTGCTTGTTCTTCACTTCTCTCCTCCTGCCCATTCTTTTGTCCGGCTTAATGGTGGACATTACAGGCTGTTGCTCCACCTGTCTTCAGCTGGGGATTCCCAATCCAGGAGGAAGGAGGTGGCTCTCCTCTACCATCCAGAGGGTTCCCCTTCACTTTGCCAATCCTCCAAGTAAATTTAGGGTCACTTGGAGCCCTCCAACGGGCGAGCCTGGATGTCGAGCCCCATCCTGTTATGCGTAGAATAACACAGTCCTGGCTCTGACAATACTTGCTGTCTGGATCATTATTCAAGGCTTCCCAGCATTGGGTGTGAGTGTGGTGCAATGCAGCGTGAGTGGGCCAATCATGGGTGAGGGTCTGTAGGCGGGGTATTGCACGGGCTGTTTAAATCTAAATGCGTTGGCAATATTCCCTATCACTAACTTTAGTTTGGTTTGGAGCACACTTGGATTTTTCTCTGTGCCGTTATTGAGTAAAGAGGTTTAGCACCATGCGTGTCAGCCTCTTTATTTCCAAGCTACGTGAGTCAAAGTATCTCTGACAGAAGCCCTGGGGGCTGCTTAGATCATGATCCCCAGCATCCAGTATTGCCAGAGGTTCCACTGGAAGTCTCTAGAGGTCTATTTCTAATCAATATTGATTAGACTGGCTTAGATGGATGAATGATTTGTTGCAGAAAAAGTTTCTGAAAGTTTCCATATTTTTATTTATTATTTATTAGATGTATGTGCTGCCCATCTTGCCTACAAACAGAAATGTGTTATATTTATTTTGGCAAAAGTGATCAGATTATAGACTGTGAGTAAGATCTCTGCTGGACAGACACTACCAGCCAGTGAGAGGTGGCCAGATTAGACTACAATGTCCAGTGTGATGTCTTTAGTTTGCCTTGGTGAAGTCTGATGTACAACTTGCTAACTTGTATGCAATCAACCAATGATAGTTTAATCAACAAGCCATGGTCAAGCAAGGCCCAGTTTAGGCCAATGTGAGAAGCCAATCAGAGTCTGCTAAAATTCAAAGGCAGATGTTTAAAGCAGGCATTAATTTTAAGGTTTTTCGGGGGGGGGGGGTTATATTGTTCTTTTTAAACGGACAAGATGCTGCAGTGGTAGACCAAGCTCTTGAAAGGCTGACCTTACCATTGAGTTCTTATCCAACATGGGGGCGAATATACATGTGGGATTGATATGCTGCCTTTGTATTCGTTCCTATGAACAGTTTTATAAAGTGATAATTGGATAGTCGCCTTCTGCATTCTGATTGCTGGAAGAGCTTCACTTCACTCTAATAAAGCAGATTAAAGTAACATAAGAAAAATACAGCTTTCTATTTAACAGCACAGACTGTATTGATTTATGTATTTAAGGGTGTGATTACTTTTACTCAGAGTTTGAAATCACCCCCTTTTTTAAAAAAAAATCTATAGCCAGAGTGGAATTGCCTTGTGAAACAGTGATCAACCAAGTCTCTGATTATCTAGCTCTCTTTTCCACCATTCGGATTCTCAACTAGATGACTTCTTCGTTCAAGGCAGGGGAGGGAGATTTTCAAAGAAAACGGCAGGAATGACACCCCACGATAAATCATGTCTAACAGCATCCTGAAAAATGGGCCAAAGACAGCTTGTGCTGTGACAAATACGGCTGACAACAAGTATATACATCTGCTTGGGAGGATTTATGAGAAAGGAATACAAATAAGGCAATGTAACATTTGGGTCTGATAAGTTGTTTTAAGATCATTATATTATGTGGCTAATAAGGCTGTATTTAAATTGCACGAGCAAATACAAATTATAACTTACTCTACACATGTTATAGAAAACATCTAGAACTTGGTAACTCTTAGGATTTATTGGCAATTGTTAAGTTTTTAGAAAACAGGGAAAATGAGGATGTCAACACTTTTCTTTAAATTTCAAGGACAGCTGAGTGCTTCTTCTCAATGCTTTTTGTATTCAAGAAGGCTGATTTCAGTGTGAACTCTGTAAATCTCTTTTCTCTCCCAAGCTTATAATAATCCTTCTGTATCCTGAATCAACCAAACACCTCTTGTAAGTGCTCAGATTTCATTTACCGTTATAGGATATTTATTGTGCGACAACAGGAAATATAAGAATGAGCCATACAATTCTTACAACAAACATTTCTCTCATTTCCTATTAAGCATTTTGTAAAAAAAAAAAAGGGGGGGGGGAACCTAACAATCTAAAACATCTTCATCAAAAATATCTTGATTCAGGAAAAAGGTGGTTTTCCTTTCTTCTTTTTAACTATTTCTCAGCTCTAGGAGGTCAGGCCTCTTCTTTGCTTTTGCAGCAGATCACTAAAATTGAAACGATACAGAGAAGATTAGCATGGCTCCTGTGCAAGGATGACATACAAATTCATGAAGGGTTATTTGTCTGAAATGGTATAGGGGCTTGGACTAGAAGACCTCCAAGGTCCCTTCCAACTCTGTCAGCTAGTCCTTGATGTACAACCATTTGTTTAGTGACCATTCGGACTTATAACAGCATTGGGAAAAAAAGGACTTACAACTAATACTCACACTTACAACTTTTCCACCATCCTTGTGGTCACATCGTCAAAATTTGGAGTCAGGTCCCAGAGTCACACGTTTGCCATTCATGATCTTTCCAGCCAGCCTTGGACAAACAAAGTCAATAAGGAAAGGAAATTTCCTTAACAATTGTGTGATTGACTTAACTGCAATGATTCATCTAACAACTATGGCAAAAAAGGTAATAAAATTGCACATAACAACCACTTTGTTTAACAATGGAAATTGTGGCCCCGACCACAATCAACCTGATTGATTACATGCCATCAAATTTATGGAGACTCTCAGTGGCTACATAGGTTTTCTTAATCTTAGTCGCTTAATGCTCTACATTTAAATTGCAGAAGATTATTAGTTCATTCTCTCGAAGATTTCTGGTTTCTATTTCATTGCATGGAAAAGAAGGCAAACTTATCTCTTGTCAGTTATTTTTCTGAACCACATTGATTGATATTTTAGGTTTTAAGATATTAGGAATTAGTCTTTTCCTGTTTCCCCTTTAGAGGTAAACAACTTGTTAGTGGAGTAATAAATGAAAGAAAGTGACAGTAAGATCTGATGGAAAGTAGACTTTCCTCAATTTCTTAGGCTTTCCAGAATGTATTTCATATATAGGGAAAAAATTATGCACGTTGCATGTCTTGCCTTTCTTCCATCCAGATTACAAATGGCTGGTGTCGATTTGCATTTTGATTGTGCGTGGTGATTCCATATATCTGATGAACTGATATTAAAACAATTCTTTAAAAAACATACTGATTAAAGACACATTGATGCTGCTATTTTTAACATGCCTTTTCTGCTGTAAATCAGGATTTTAAATTCTCCTTTCATAAGGTTATCATAATACTATCTGTAGTGGGGAGAGCGAAAGAAAAGCTAATCCTCCAATTATTTTTTCTTTTGGTTTTTCTTCATCTTTTTTACTCTTTCAAATGACTTTACCAAAAAAGGAGGGGTCACTAATCAAACTTTCTTCAATTAACTTTATCTCATGGAATAATCAAGGTGCCCTTTCCTTTTGCAATCATGGGATCCCATCTCATACAAGTTTATAACTTATTTCATATCTATTGCCTATAATGTACATTGCTGCAGTTTATGGCTCCTGAGATATTACTTCATGGAGAAAACTTTTAGTCTTTTCCCCAAAGCATTGCCAACCATTATTTGTTATAATAACTGTGATGTGTTATTTTAAATGGAAGATCAGAGCCATGATAGATTAAATGGGAAATCCATATAACATATTCCTACGTTTTCCTGCTTCCTGGACCATAAACCAAACCTGGGCACTGTTAACATCTATACTTCTGTATTTTGGTTCTTTTGTCATTGTAGCTGTTTACACCTCTCTGGCTTTCTCGGTGCTCGAGCTGTGGTGCAGTGCAAACTCGCTCCAGCTGTTTGATCCTGACCAGCTCAAGGTTGACTCAGCCTTCCAGCCTTCTGAGATCAGTAAAATGAGGACCCAGGTTGTTGGGGGCCAAATGCTGACTCTGTAAATCACTTAGAGGGCTGTAAAGCACTAGGAAGTGGTATATAAGTCTAAGTGCTATTGCTATTGCTTGAAGGGGGAGAAAAATCGGCAGAGCAGGATGAAAAGGATTCATTCCTAACTATTTGTGTTTACAGGCAACCCGCTACTTAGGACCACAATTGAGCCAAACATTTCTGTTGCTAAACAAAGACAGCTGTTAAATGAATTTTGCCCCATTTTACAACCCTTCTTGCCACAGGGGTTAAGTGATTCACTGCAGATTAAGTTGGTAAGATGGTTATTAAGTGAATTCTGGCTTCCCCATTGACTTTGCCTGTTAGAAGATTGCAAAAGGGGATCACATGACCCTCAGGAGCTTGTAATCATCATAAATATGAACCAGTTGTCAAGTGCCTGAATTTTGATCATGTGACCCTGGGAACTGTGGCAAAAAAAAGTCTGTAAAATCAGGCTCACTTAACAACTGTCTTATTTAGCAATGGAAATTTTAGCCTCAATATGGTCATTCGAGAACTACCTGTATCACATGTATCCTCAATCATAAGTCTCTTCCATCAGTGCCAAACTCATTTCTATGTTCTATCTAGACCAGCTTTGCTGGCTGGGGAATTCTGGGAGTTGAAGTCTGCCAGGCTTAAAGTTGCCAAGGTTGGAGGCCCCTGATCTAGATCATGTCAAGTGGTTTTCCAATGGTTTCAAAAATAAAATAAAACATAAATTGTAAAATCCCAACTAGAAAAAGACATTATTTTTTTAAAATGTCTGTTGATATCAGAAAGATATCAGAAAGATATGTGGTTTATATGGTTTTACAAAATTATCTATCTCCTTGGAAAGTTCATGACTTCTCTAAAACTTAAATGCTGGGTTTGCCAATCAGACTAAATCTTCATATTTTTTTCTAGCATTGCAAAAGAAATTGTAGAAAATGGTAATCAATAGACACATTGAGAGCTTCCACTTACTGCTGGTATTTTGCATACTGGAATGTTTACGAAAGAATATTAAAAAAATTATTTTACAAATCTTTATAATCCCGCTTGCATTTTTGAAAATTGCAGCATGTATAATGCAGTTAGGACTGAACACTGGTGCCAAACACTGGAAAGCAATAGGTAAGCTTCATGAATAAATAAAAACCAGGCTTTATTTAAACCAATTAAACATACTGCTTACCAAAGCTCAGCTTTTAAAGACTATAACATCAAGTGGTATGTATACCAGTTATTTTCTATTTGTCATATTTTCATTTCAGCAAAGGTGGTGGTTCTGAAGATCATATCATGATGGACCACATATTTTATCGGTCTTTATATGATACCACTAGAGATGGAACTGGTATATGTCTTCGCTAATAATAATACTTGGAACAGCTTACATCTTGAAAAATGAAAAACATTCCATTTTTCTGGGGGAAGGGGGAATGAAATTTAATATTTAAAAAGACAGAATATCATATTTCCCTAAAAGAAAAATGGAGACGGGCTCTTAAAGACAGAAAGCAAACTCAATCTTTAATAGCCCCAGAGGTATTTTGTGCCCATTAAGAAAGATTGGGCCAGCCTATTCACAAACCAAAAGAACTTCACCTCCAAAGATGGAATTAAAATTTACATTCTCTTCCACCCAAATTTTAAGAACAGGGCCTGAGACTTTAGGACATAATAGGATTAACCTACCACCATTTAGCAAAAGACACAAGCCCCTTCATTGCACAACACACACACCCAGAACAGTTCAAACATCCAAGTCACAGAAACCTATAAAGATCCATCCACTCACTCAACCATTTGTTCAACTGACCCAAAACTGATGTTGGTTCTGTTCATCATTATACTTTCTTTCCAATCAGCCTCCATTTTATTTTATTCCCAGCTTGAAATGGAACCAATGGATTTTCCTTCCAACATACCTTTAACACCATCAAACAAAACAACTTTGGCATCTCCCAGGTCTTTGAGAAGGACTAAGTAGGTGGATAAAAATGTCGAATCCTCTTATAAACATCTGGCTGACTGTGGGACAAACTATGATAATAAACTGAGTGACAAAAAAGACCAAATGAAGAATAGAAAAGAGATATGGTAAGGCAAAGTATTACATGGCTAGTTAAAAAAGAAAAACCTAGCAGAAAAAGCAAATAGCAACAACCTGGGCATGGCTAAGAGCAAAAATGTTGAAGAGATAGAGAGGCGAATTCTAACTGCACAAGACCAGGCCATAGAACAAATGCATTCAAAGTCAGAATTGAGAAGATAGCAACAAACAACAAATACCGCCTCTTCTTTCTAAAAAGAAGTTGTAGAAACAGTGGACAACCTGTTAAGCGACTGTAAGAAGTTGCACAGCCAGATTGCAAACAAGAGCATGACAAATTACCAACAATGGTGCACTGGAAGATCTCCAAAACATACCATTTTCCTGTAAGCAAGAACTGGTAAGACCACAAAATAGGAAAAAAAATAGAAAATAAGCTTAAGTGTTCTCTGATTTTAGAATTCAGAGAGCAGAGCATCTGCCATATAACACTTGGTTTAACAATTGTCGATAACAAAGGCAAAAACACCTGGAGGGTGGATGTGCCAGGACCTGGAGACAGTAGGCGAGCAGAGAAAGAGCTGGAGAAAAATCACAAAATACAAAGACTTTCAAACTGAACTAGAATGTGGCAAAAGAAAGTAAAGGGATGACCAATAGTAATAGGCCCCTTGGGTGCAATCCCAAAACATCTGGAACACTTCTTTAACATTACCAGCATTGGCAAAATCACCATCAGTCAATTACAAATGGCAGTTTTGGTTTGAACAGCTTACATCCTCCAACAATACCTTTAACACCACCAAACATCTACATCTGCATCTCCCCATCCCAGGTCCTTGTGAAGGTGTCAAGAGATGGACAAAAATGCCAAATCCAGTCTGAACATCTGGAGTTAACCATAATATTTCTTAAAGTGGGAGAAAGAGAAGAAATTAATACTCAAGAATTAAGTACCGTACAGTATATGGGAACAGTAATGTGGAATATGGTAGACTTCTCCCTCACAAACATCAATATCAATTGTGCCTGAAGATAAAAGCTCTTTTTAAAATGTCCTTCTATTGTTTAAATTTCTCCCAGCATCACTGTATTTCTTTCATCAGTCTTATGGTGAGCTTTGCTAGAGTTTTCCTTTTTAAAATTTTGTCAAATATGACCTATACAAGCAATTATTATAATTATGTCTAAGTATATAATTAAGGTAAATACATGTAATTGCCATATTGTAATATGCAGTAATCTTGCAACTGTTCTTTTGAGACCTTGCTAGTAAAATTGTTGGCAACACATGGATTGGCAGTCTCTGTTAACACATCTATTAGCTGTGCTGGCTTTTTGACTTTGAAATAATACATGGATTTAATTGATGTTATAATGCAGCATCTTTCAGAAGTGCCATTGAAAGGCTTCTCCCAAAGTAACCAGATGTTTTGGAAATCTCTCTCAAGTTAACTTCTTCCTCCCTTCCTCCTTTCCTCCCTCCCTCCCTCCCTCCCTCCCTTCCTTCCCTTATATCAGAGATCTCAGAAATATGAAGTATCTTTTGAATATTTTCAGTTGCACAAAATTTGCCTTTGAAATATAAGCTCAATTATGTATTGGTCAGGGATTTAGAAAAGCAACACCCATTAATATCACTGCCGGTTTTGTCTCAATGATGTGGTATTTTTGGCAGAGGGCAGAATGATTTAATTTAATGAAGGTCTGAGGAGAATTGTAAAACAATTCCTTGGGCAGAGATTCAAGTAGATATAAGAACAAAAGAATTTGGGTAACATGGCTTTCAGTAGGGCTGCTACACAGGTAGTCCTAGAATTATGGCCATAATTGACCCCAAAATTTTTGTTACTAAGTGAAACATTTGTTAAGTGAATTTTGTCCCATTTGACTAAGTTTCTTGTCACACTTGTTAAATGAATCACTGCAGTTGTTAAGTTAGTAACATGGTTGTAAAATGAATCTGGCTTCCCCATTGACTGCTTGTCGGAAGGTTGCAAAAAATAATCACATGACCTTGGGACACTGCAATCGTCATAAATATGAGTCAATTGCCAAGCTTTCAAATTTTGATCACACGATCTTGGGAATGCTGCAATTGTCATAAGTCTGAAAAAGATGATAAGTTGGTTTTTTCAATGCTGTTGTAACTTTAAACAGTCACTAAATGAACTGTTGTAAGTTGAGGGCTACCTGTTGTACAATCTGATTCATTATGGAATTTATAACACACATTTATCTAAATATTAGAAAATTTGTCATATGATACCCAGATGTGTGTGTTAACCTTGTACATATATTTATGCTAATCTTAGTTTAAATTTTAGAAAAGAAAAGCAGTTTCTACCAAAAACAGTTTAGTGTATCATTTCCCTTAAATTTTTACATGATTTTCTTTTGACAGACTAAAGTTGCTCATAGAACTTTCATACTTTAGCAAAAATGGTGGCAGATTCTGTTTGTTAGTTTGAAAAAATTGTGCACTTGTTCCCTGACCGGGGAAATGAGGCGGGGTATAAATCTAATAAATTAAATTAAATTAAATTAAATTGTGGATCTATGCCTTGCATTGCATTGAATTCCTGATGATAGAGAACAAGGCAGTTTGACGAACTGGTGCAGATGGCACTGGGGAAGTTTGTGTGGAGAATGTTTGCCTCAAATGATATCATTTTATAGTTGGATAACACCAAATGTGGATAAGTGAAGAATGTGATTAATAAAGAAGACATCTCAAAAGAGAGAAAAGTGCTAGAGACAAAATTGAAAGGTGGAAAAACCGTCAACAACCATCAATCCCTGGACCGTGCCTGTGGTATGAGCCACTGCTGGAATTTGGTGGAAAATTGTCCAATTATTAAAACACTATTTTGCAGTTTTTCCAATATAAGCCTTCTGGGTGTTTTTGCACAGAGCAAAAACCAAATAAAGCTAGCCTACTCAAAACCAGATCTTCTTCCAGCTTTACCCTTTTGCATGTAGGCAAACATCATTATTATCACCTTGTGTTCTTCGGTCAGGTGTTAATAGATATGAGGTAACCGAAACAGGAGTCCCTAACTCCCGGGCCATGGACCAGGACCAGGCCGTAGCCTGTTAAGAACCAGATCATGCAAGAGGAGAGCGAGCAAAGTTTTATTTGCACAATCACAGGATCTGGGTTTTACACAAAACCATCCCCACCCTAGTCCATGGAAATATTGTCTTCCACAAAATCAGTCCCTGATGCCAGAAATATTGGGGATCACTAAAAAGTTTCAGGTGATTCATGTCTAGAACATAAGAAATCAAAGGACAGATCTTGAAGCTGCCTATCAATTGTTAACATATGGACAGGGAATTGAACAGGTTCGTAAATTGCCTGGGCAGATTTTCTCCTAATTGCAATTTATATCTATAAAAGAGAAGTGTAGGTGTGTGGGTGTGTGGGTTTGCGGCTATGTCCTTGTTAGAATTATTGTGAGGATCGACAGTCTAGGAGATGCTGCCTTAACCAACAAAGGAGATGCTGAGCCTCCTTTGTGGTGCTTCCAAAAGTAAAAGTGTTCATTGAAAGTTACAGTCATGGAAAATAAGTAATTGGCTAAGAGCTAGCCCATTTGGTATAATGGAGGGCATGCAAGCCTGCGTGACCTCCTACCTCAGGAACCTCCTACCTCACAGAACAAAAAAGCATGGCCCCCGGATGTGCAGGGGCTTTTATACTTGGCAGAAGCCCCTCCTCACCTTTACAGGTATGGAGATTACCCAATCTCCATCTAGTGGCCAAATAGTGGTACAGCAAAATCCCAACAATAGGCGTTTCCATGCCCGCACCAAACTGACCCAAACCTGGCATACACATACCTTACCCTATGGCGACAAACACTGTGGGGGTCATGAATGGGTTTTTGGGTTCTTTCCCCCCAAAAATTTGGTGCTGAAGTGGACCTCATCCCCAACATTTAACTGCCAAGGCCTACAAGCAAAGGAAGCTCTCCAGCCAATAGAGGCAAGGCATGCAAATTGGGCAAAGAATGCTGAGGCCTCCAGGTCTCCAACCAATAGGGACAAGGCATGAAAATCGGACAAAGAACACTGGGAATTGAAGGCAGGGAGAGTGAAAGGAAGGGAGGAAGGGAGACAGAGAAAAAAGAAAGTGAGGAAGGAAGGAAGGAAGATGGCAATCTAATAAAAAATGACCCAATGCCGGGTCATTAACTAGTTCTATATAAAGTACAACAATTATTGTTTATATTTCTAATCATTCTAAAGATTTATTTAGATTTCCTGCTGTAGTCTTGCAAATCTTGGTATTATAATATTACATTGCAAAGAACAACAGCAGTATTAAAATTATATATTTATTTATTTATTTTATTTATTTATTTGATTTATATCCCGCCTCTCTTCCCCCAATGGGGAACTCGAGGCGG